>JBDFRD010585598.1:0-16968 GCA_039654405.1 Bullina lineata | reverse complement strand
TTGCTGGTGAGCACCATCTCCAGCTTGAGAATGAAGGTTACTGACTGTTTTTTAAGGGTGTTAATTTGTTTTCAAGGTTTTTAAGGCCTTGAAAAATGTGAAGTTGGTTTTTCAAGGTCCGCTACGAACCCGGTTGTAATACACTACCGGTCATATAACTTTTCGGTAATGGCCTTTTGACAGAATGGTCTGACAGCCAACATGACCTATGACCCACCTCCTTGAACTTGCTGGTGAGCACCATCTCCAGCTTGAGAATGAAGGTTACTGACTGTTTTTTAAGGGTGTTAATTTGTTTTCAAGGGTTTTTAAGGCCTTGAAAAATGAAGTTGGTTTTTCAAGGTCCGCCACGAAACCCGGTTATAATACACTACCGGTCATATAACTTTTAAGTAATGGCCTTTCGACAGAATGGTCTGACAGCCCACATGACCTATGACCCACCTCCTTGAACTTGCTGGTGAGCACCATCTCCAGCTTGAGAATGATGGTGTCCAGGTATTGGACCAGGATGTGCTTGGGACATTCCTCACTGAAGTTGACCAGCGCCGCTGCTCCGTGCGCCTGAACCCTGGGGTTGGCATTGTCGTCCAGAACTCCCACTAGAGCTGGCACGATCTAGGAGGAGAGGAGAAGAGGGGAGAAAGGAGTGTCACGAGGAGAGAGAGGAGGAGAAAGGAGTGTCACATGAAAGTTCTCACGACAACAAGGAGAGGAGGAGAAGAGGAGAGAGGAGGAGAGGAGAGAGGAGGAGAAAGGAGTGTCACATGAAAGTTGTCATGACTACGAGGAGAGGAGAGAGGAGGAGAGGAGAGGAGAGGAGAGAGGAGGAGAAAGGAGTGTCACATGAAATTCTCATGACTACGAGGAGAGGAGAAAGGAGGAGAGGAGAGAGGAGGAGAAAGGAGGAGAGGAGAGAGGAGGAGAAAGGAGTGTCACATGAAAGTTCTCACGACTACGAGGAGAGGAGAGAGGAGGAGAAAGGAGTGTCACATCACAACAGAATGCCCCAATAAAAAAACTATTTGCCAAACAGGAGAACTAGACGGGATTTTAAAAATAAAATGCTTGAATAAACTGGTGTTGATTGACTTCCTCTATCACCTTACCTTTCCGTGAAATTTCTTTTGACAATTTGGCCCAAAATCTGTACATAGCTGGCCTAAAGCATTGCAGGCAGCGTAGCGGACTCGTGGGTGCTGAAATGTAGAGAATGACGACTAAACATGGTTTCAGATACAAGTAAATATTTTTTTAAAAAAACAACAACAAAGCTTTCTCCTTAAACAACTCCTATTCAGTGTGTACGGGAAGAAGTAAACACTGGTAATATACTAATAAACATTTATCCCTGATACAGAGGTGGCGTGGTGGCTGAATGATTAGAGTGTTGGATTCCTAATCCAAGGGTCCGGGAGATGATCGTGTTGTGTCCTTGGGAAAGACACTTTACACCATTTTTCCTCTCTCCACCCAGGTGCGAACTGGGTACCGGCAGATTCTGCTGGGGAAGTAAATCTACGACAGACTACCACCCTGTCTAGGAGATGAAGTTAATTCATCTGTTCTGCTTCAGATTACCAAAACCGGGATAAGCTCCGGCTCTGTGGGCCTCATTGGCCTTGAAGGAACTTTACTTTACTTGCTGTCACGAGGTCAGTCAAGCGCATTCCGACAAAAAGTGATAGTTCTTTTGCCCTTCTGTCGTATTTGTATCCATGATTTGTTCACGCTGTTATTATTTTCGAATAATAATATAACATAGATCTGTATCTAGTTAGTTATTTGAAGGTCCATGGATCCAGAAGAGCCAGAAGGAACTTTACTTTCACTTAACTACAGAGGATAAAACCAGCAGTGAGAGAAAATGATCATCACTCACAGGATCCATGGCAAAAGGCAGAACAGCATCCACAATGTTGTTCAGCATCTGTTCCATGTGAGAGTGACAGCCCTCACCGCACGCCGACACCGCCATCAAGCCAGCGTAGCGGTACTTCCAGTCGTCTGAAATGGAATGAAGAAAAATCAGAGGTGTCACCAAAGCCTAATCATTCTGTCTGAACTTTTTTGCATGACGTCGAGACGGTAAAGTAAAAGTCAATAGTGGTTTATTATACATAATTTATAAAAACAAACAAAACACAATTTTCCGATGTCTGAACATTGTCGGCAGATTCGCCAAAACCGGAATTACGGTAATCGCCGGAAAAGTGACACCTCTGTTGGAAATCTTACCGTGCTGCAGCATCTGAAGGATGTTGGAAACAATGTGAGGAAGCATGGTCTTCCCACCCAAGGCACAAGCCAGTCGGTCCAGGGCAGCCTCTCCAGCAATAGGGTTCCTGGCCACAACGTTAAGTAGGTGGGGATGAAACAGAGGCATCAGAAAAATAAAATAAAATAACCAAGGCAAATCCCTACAGTGGAACCCCCAAGGAACCCGAAAACAGGGAAGGCCAAGGGAAACATGGAGAAGATGTGTGGAGAGAGGCAAGGAACGAACAGGACAAACATGGTTAGAACTGGCAAAGCTATCCCAGGACAGAATGAAGAGGAAATTCTTTGTGTGTGGCCTATACCCTGATAAGGGTGAGGGGCAATGATGATGATGAAACAGAGGCATCAGAAAAATAAAATAAAACAACCAAGGCTGATTCCACAAAAGTTAGCTTTATGAAAAAGCTTGTTTATTAGCATTTTCGATGTTTGTTTTTTTTTACCATAGGGAGGGAAGTCTAGCTCTTAATCTTCAAGGTTTTTCAAGGCTACTGACTGTTTTTTAAAACGTGTTAAATTGTTTTCAAGGCCTTGAAAAATTAAGTTGGTTTTTCAAGGTCCGCTACAAGCCCTGGTAATTACATAAACAGGTTTATAGAGCAGGGGTCTCAGTGAACAATTTTAAAATCCACTGAAAACCGTCAGCAACTACATCAATCAATCACAATATTTTTGCACAAAATAGTTGTATGGTATGGAGTGCACCGATGTATAATAAACATTGTTTATAGGTATGGAGTGCACCGATGTATAATAAACATTGTTTATAGGTATGGAGTGCACCGATGTATAATAAACATTCTTTATAGGTATTTCTATTTACGCTGACCGTCAGATCCACGGATTTCCGCGGAAGTCTGAGAGCCCTGTTAGAGGTCAGATAAAGTCAGAAATGTCAAGAGAAAAAAGCCAGACTTACGACTCTGTGTCCTCATCGTCCTCCATGTCCTGTACTGACCAGTCAGGTTCTTCCTCCAGGTCCACCATCAAACCCAGAACCTGTTGAACTACACAAGCAACCACAGGTTCACAAACATGGAAACTCAATCAGTGCTTCCAGCAGCAAATTTCATTTTTTCGAGGATTTTAGCGGGGCAGGGGGTTGTCGTAAGGGGGACTGCTGAAGAATTTTTTTTTTAGGCACCTTAAAAATGCAATTTCTGGAAATTTCATTTTTCGAGGATTTTAGCGGGGCAGGGGGTTGTAAGGGGGACTGCTGAAGAAATTTTTTTTTTTCAGGCACCTTAAAAATGCAATTTCTGGCTATTTAAGCCTAACTTCCAATACAATTTTTGCGGATTTCCGCAAATTTGCGGACAACTGGAAATAAACATTCTATCAACTCACTGGTATCCTGGTCTCCCAGATTCTTCCTCCCATTTTGCAGTTCATCTGGATGGCAATCTTGGTGGCCACACTCATCAAGCCTTGCTTTCTGCTCAAAGTCCTCACAAGAACCACTTGGCTGGGCACTGTGAACAAGTAAGCATTTGTACTTGAAAGGGGAATGTTCATTTATTCCAGTAAATCTGCAAATAATTTGAGATCTGTTCCTTAGTGTAAAAAAAGACAAGAATCAAGTAGTCTGAAAATATTTTGAATAAAATAAAAAGGCAGAATATAATTAGTATTGTTTAAAAACATCCGAGTCCACAATTAAAAAGCTTTTATTTCACTTTCATATAATAGATAACCTTTTGGGGGAAAGTAAACAGCATCGCACATACAATAGCGATGGCACAGTTGGTTTTAAACAAGTTTACTAAGGGCCTAGTCTATCAAACAAGATAATGGTTACAATATTGTTCCATTATAACTATCACCCATTGATCCTAACATTATTATCTATCACTGGTAGCCCTTGGCAATCCACCAAAGGACAAAGTGCAAATATTGCCAAAAACCTTCCAAGCTCCAAATTTGAAATAGTGACATGAAAATGTCCAGTAGTAAACTTGACAGTATGAAAGTAAATTGTGCCTTAACTTATTGTACTGAACATACTTTACAAATAATGACGCAAAAACAAAAAAAAACCCGATGCATTGGTCAATTCTTTTCATCATGAAAAAAAAAAAAAAAAAACCCATAAGAATGAATCTTCCAGATGTTACAATAAACCAAATTTTACCTCCACTACCTATTCTTATTGGAAGTCGAATTGAAAACTACTGCAAGTATTAATGCTTCACTCATAGTATACATATCTAGAGCATGTAGGCCTAATCCTATTCACAAAAGAAATCAAATAAACATTTTGCTGTACTTTATTGTCTGGAAGACTTGTAACACAGACACTTGACAAAATCTGTCTTGACAGTGCTCACCATCCATATTCTTATCCTTAATTTCAGTTACTATGAAGTCTGCAAGTTCTTAAAAAATCAAATTTTACAAATTGTTCCATGGTAACATCATAATGATGGCTTCTTGAGGAAGGCTCGGCTGCAAGTGGTCCTACCTGGATGTTCAATACAGCAACTCTTTTTGATTGCATCATAGCGATCTTTCCTGTTGGCTGGCAGCACGGTGACAACCATCTGAATTTCCTTTGTTAGGTTGGATCGTATGGCATTCAGGTAGCTTTCATTTCTGTCATTAGGCAGTTGAACTCTGGACAAGACAAGCACAGAAGGGAAGAGAAATGAATACAAGGAAATCGTTTGTTCTGAAAAGGTAAGAGATCAGAAAAGGTGACCATGAAAAACCTGCATGCGAGAAATGCGCAATTATTTGTATTATTTTTACTTTTGGTAATTTGAGCTGCCGATGTCTAGCGGCTTTTTATAAATGTGTCATGTGTGTGTGAAAGTACAGCAAAGTGGCTGGTTGTTGAATATGAATGTGGTGAGGAGGGGAAAGCTGGCCTTGATGCAAATGGTAAGGAGAAGGAAACTGATTTACTTGACACAAAAGAGGGATAACCCACATTTGAACTGGACTTACTTGATGGGTGCTGCAATTCTCATCCCCATCCCATGGCCGACTTGAGAAAGGCAACTGGCCAGACTATTTGCCTCCTGCACACATCTCTCAGGGCTAAGGAGCAACCACTTATCCATGTGGACAGCCTCTATCAAATGTTGTCCACGCATGCTGCGGCTCCAGTCAGCTTCTCTTATCTCATAGCTGAATTCCTAGAAGAGTTGGGGAGATATATGAAAAGGTTAGGACAGGGGTCGTAGCACTATAGGCCTATAAATATCTAGAAGATTCAAGGAGGTTTTCAAATAATTCTAGATCGCTCTCTAAGTATAAATAAAGAACATTTGTAAAAATCATTGGATACTTCAATCGATTACTCGTCCGACTGCCCAGCGATCGTCCATGTCCGGTTTCCCAATTTTGACTATGAAAATTGTATATTATATCAGTAGTTGGTAAGTCTGCCAAATATTTAGAAGATTTTAGGAGAAATTGAAAAATTCTACGAGATTTTAAAAGATTCTAGGAGGATTTTCTCTTCTAGGAGATTGTAGAGTGCAATGACCCCTGGGTTAGGATTACGAAACCCAGCACGTCATTACAGACCCTGTCCTATTAATTTTCATATTACACTAAATTTGAAAAAACTGTCTACCTTCTTTGCGCTGTGCAGGCTTTAAGATTTGAGTGTATCAAAGCAACTATTCCCCAGTACACTGTCAGTTGGTTTCACTGATAATCTCTCTGTGGTCTTCTTGATAAACCACAACAACAAAAAACTGTCTTGCAAAAATGTGACATTAAATTGAGCAAATTAAGCATTACTTTGCTACCAGTTACGAAGTCTTTTTCCCGTGAATCATTTCAGATTAAATACCTTTTTGTTGCCCATAAACAGAGTCTCAGGGGGTAGCTTTCTCGCAGGCACTTCAAGAACTTTGTTTTCCACAGACATTTGCCAGTTCTTCATGAACTCTTGGCATCTCTTATTGCTGTGATGAAAGACAAAACAAAATAATGTTCGTATTAAAAAAATTCCTGTTTTTCAAATCACATTCCTCAAGATTACTGGCGGACTTCCGCGAATTCGCGGACAAGTGGATTGCCTGATAATACAACTTGGTAAGGGCTTAAAACAATCTCACATATAATGTTGGAACAGAATTTACACTGAACATAAGGAACTAACAAACCATAAAAAAAATTACCTACAAGAAAGAATTTCATGGGAGGGGGACAAGAAAGAAATCAGGACTTACTCGTTGACTTGGTTCAGCAAACCCTGCAAAGTCCTTACACGGTCTCTTGGGCCAATACGTGTATGCACACTCAAGTCCCTCATTACGTTGAAATCAGAGCGGGCTTTCTCAGACAAACCTGTACAGAAAAAAAAAAAATTGTCGACACGATTATCACACCACGCTATCCCATGCAAACGCAACCAATTCTGCAAAGTTCAAACACTTTTCATCATAAGGCCTAGATCTGATTTCCTTTTCATAAGGCTTAACATTATCATCATCTTCAACAGTTCTTCAAAACTGTTTTAACTCCCCTATTTTTAATTTCTCTGTGAGCATCAGCAGTGCTTCCAGCAGCAAATTTCATTTTTCGAGGATTTTAGCGGGGCAGGGGTTTGTAAGGGGGATACCGTAAAAATGTAATTTCTGGCTATTTAAGCCTAACCTCCAATACAATAAAAAAGAATAAAAGAAGCCAGCTTTTTATGCATAATATTCTTCCAGGCTGTTACACATGCTTCCTTCCATTTTTTTTTCCGAGAATTTTTATTATTTAAGGATTTCTGTTTTTGCGGATTTCCGCAAATTTGCGGACAACTGGAAGCACTGATCAGGTGTCCAGTCACCTCTGAAGTAACCGGACTACCTACCTGTGATAGTGCACAGTTCTGGCACCAGGTAAAGGTTCTCCCTCTGTCCCCGTCGCAGGTCCCTCTCCGTGGGCCTGGAAACCAACAAAGGCTGATGGTCCACAGAGACATTCAATCCCCATTGCTGTTACACCATCACAAGGAAGAGAAAGGTGCACAGATCAGCAGTTGAAGGAAGAGAAGCATTAACTTGTTTGATTTACTAGGCACACAGAAGCAGTTATGATAGAACAAAATGCTGACTTTGAATTAAAATCTCTCATATTCTTTCATAACTTATGTCTTAAACTTTGTCAAACGCAAAGCCCCTCTCTCTCTCTCTCTTTCTTTTTTTTTGAAGATGTATACAAGAAGATACAAGTGAAAGCAACAGTTTTTTTCTTCAAATGCCTTAAAGATCATTCTGATGTGAAAATCTAATACTCTACCTCCTTATAATAGTGAACATAGGTAACAGCAACTCCGCGTTTTTCGAACGTATCACTGGGTGACATATCCCAGGCAATGTCATCCACCTTGTACGTCTTGTTGTTGTACCTGGGGAGAGACGTATGTCACTGGTGAGTATTTATTTTTCATAGTTATTTTTCCGAACCCTGAACTAAAGAAATCAAAAGGCCATTGAAAAGCAGGCGATGTATGAAGCTCTTGAAATAAATAACAGAAATAGATTAATAAATACTTCTGCCCCTTCTCCCAAGCCTGAATGAATACATTATTAAGAGTAAAGTAATATCATAGTGTTCTCCGCCTGAGAACCCGCGCCTCGGGAGACACGATGACTGTGTCCTTAGACAGGTTTAAGGATCTCAGAATTTCAGTTTTTGACTACTCTCTAAAGATGTGCCTCATATCGGCATTTTCCTCCCCTAATTGTTAAAAGGACTATACAGTGTATGTTTAGAAAATGATGTTTGCAACTGAACAACTCAGACTGGGGACTAAATGGTCACTAACAAATTAATGGAGAGCATCATCACTGATCAAACAATCTGTGATTGGCTTACTTAAATGCTAGATTCTCCCCGTCTGCATTGCGCAAAACAATTCAAGACCCTGGTGGCTCCCTCCATAAAATCTAACAGAAAGACCCATCCTGGCTCTAATCCCTCGCTGAGGGGGGAAGGGATATTGGAGGAATGGGGATGGATGTTGAAGGTGTCAGTTGGAGAACAGGGTTAATACAAACATGAAAAGACTTTTTCAAGAACTTTTCAAGACTGCAAAGACCACCATCGGGAGCGCGATTTGGTGTCATCAACGGCGAACCAGGCGCAGCTCTGCCGATTTTTTTCATAACTGTCAGAGTGCCACTCCAACCGCCCACTATTGGCGATTACCGCAAAATTCAAGACTTTTTCAAGACCTCCGATGGTTCTAGTAAAAAAAAAATGGCCATTTTTCCAGACTTTTTCAAGTCTTAAACGATCCATCTGATTTTCAAGACTTTTTCAAGACTTCAAGACTCGCGTACGGACCCTGGAGAATAGGGACAGGACCCAAAAAGCATAACTTATTATAGAGCTGGATGGGCAGGCTTTGAGCGATAAGAGGGAATAGCTTTGGCCTGCTAAATGCATCAATGCAAAAGGCTTAAGGGAAATGGGGCAGAGAGAACGTGGCTTTGCTTTCCACCATGTCTAAGGCCTAGCCCTAGGGCGTCTGACAGTGCTTCTTGCAGTTTATGTAGCGGCTGCTTTGAAAAAAAAAATCAAGTAAGAAAACCTTTTTTAGGCGGATTTTGTAGTTTGAAAGCGGACTTTTAAAGCTGATAAATTATATATTTAAAAAATCTGTTTCACAAGAATGACGGCTCTTAGGCGGATCGGGTTCTCAGGCGGGGACCACTGTATTAATTAGCTTTGTCTGCTTCGTTTTGCCAACCTACTTTGTGAGAACAATTGCTCCAACAATTTGCTTGTAGCACTCGTCCTTGAATCGGGAGTCATGGCCACGGACAGAATCATGTATGGTAGACATGACGTCCAGAACGGTATCGATGCGCAGAATCTTGTGCACAATGTCCACACACAGCAGGTTGCCCCCTTCGTACTTGTGGATGGAGGTTGTGAAGCCCGGCATTACCTCCAAGCTAAAAGGGAAACAAGTGAGATGTAAGCAGCATAATTTAAGAGTCAGACCTAAATCTTCTCCTCCCATTTATACTACACTTAATTCTCCTAGAGTGAACATAAAAAGATATATACATGACTCCTTCAAATTCTTCAATTTCCAATAGTCCTGTAGCATTCATAATGACAAATTAAAAATGTCACTAATCCGAACAGCCCTGTCTCATGATGGATCAGTTAATGATAAGATCAGTGTTCTCTTTTATTCAGTGCTTCCAACAGCAAATTTCATTTTTCAAGGATTTTAGTGGGGCAGGGGGTTGTCTGAAGAAATTTTTTTCAGGCACCTTAAAAATGCAATTTCTGGCTATTCTGTCGGATTTCCGCAAATTTGCGGACAACTGGAAGCACTGTTTATTGATTGACATGTACAATAAATATGTGTACACTGTATTATTTATTGCTAGATAGGGAAAAAAAGGCTTTGTGAATCAATGTAGTGAGAGAAAACACTTACTTGTGGGCAGGCACCTGCACAGCTAGCTTCAGATTGAAGTAGTGGTCCCTGATCTGTTTCATGTCTAAAGCAATCTGGAATCTGAACAGGATACACACCATGTTAAAATACGGACCAAAAATGTGTGGCATTTAAATTCTTGTATACAGCAAAATCACATTAACAAACAATTAGATCTATTTTTTGAGTTTGCTACAATGTTTGTGATAGCTCCGGTAACTGGTAGTAAGATTTTCATCCTGTTTTATGCAAACTTCAAATAAAAAAATTTTTCTATCAGAAAATTTTCATTATATTATTGAATGAAACTGTAATAGCCTGAATTTATTTTATCATTAAAAGTTGCAATCAGAAAAATGTAAGTCACTGCACACAGTTAAGGGAACCTCTGTTTCAACTTTTTATACTGCCATTTTATAAAAGTTATTAACACTTAACAACCAAAACATCGATAAAATGAGCCATTCGTTGGCAGACGAAAACAGACCCTTTTTTTCGCTTGCAGGGCAAAAATAAAGCTGGCAAGCCCGACTTTTCATTGCAAATGGCGGCTTACCATTGTTAAATGTTTGTGTGAATTTTTGACAACCCAAATCTCGATAAAATGAGCGATTCAGAGGAAACTTTTGATGAAACCGGTGAGGATGAGATTTCAGACCACACTAACACACACACTATTTTTTTTAAAGCACATTTTACTCACTTCTTGAACAAAATGTTTGCAATCTGTAGAAACTGGGGTGATGTCGCTTGAACCTCAGTCCTCAGCATGAATGTAACCTCAATGGGAGTGCTGTCAAAATTCCTGGTTGTGTGGCATACCATTGGCTGTTTGGCGAAGGGATTGAACATTTTTATAAATTCTTACAACTGCATCAAAGGTGTAGTAGGCAACCAAAAGTGCAACTTACAAAAAAAAATATGCAACAAAATATATAAGTTATGTGAATGATGGAGGGAGGATCAAATGTGGGAAAAATAAGGACATTAAGGACGGTAATATTTGAGCCACACAATTAAACACCACGAGTATTCTGAAATTCCAGAAAGTGTACGTGCCCACTCCCACACATGCACGTAAAACACACTCAAACTGATCAAATTGCTTGATGTTAAAATCAAGATAAACGCTACCTTCATAAGAATAGTTTCAGAAAAATCTCAAAGCCTTGCAATCAGTGTAAAGCATATGCTGCCAGTTGAGACATTGAATTCATATGAAACAGAATCATGATTGAATTACAGAGAACACTTGTTACTAACTTAAAATGTTCCTTTCAAAATGACTCAATGCACATTAAATATAGATCAACATAGTTATATAACACTTACATCATTGGGTAGAAGCCTTGTGAGAAAGAGTATTCCTCCGTCAAAAATCTTCACTTCACCAATCACCTCAGACAAACTAGCAAGCAGCCCAAACTTTACTTTTGCATTCTCAACGACAGGCTTAAAATCTATATCATACTGGAAGATTCTTGTTTCACTTGGCAGAGAAACTCTGAAGTAGTTTGTGAGCAGTGTTGTACTCTGGCCAATATCACCTAAAAATACATGTTACATGATGTGAAATTAGCAAAAATACATAATACAAAAAAAAAGGTTATTTCCTTCCAGTTAGTTACTTACAGAGGGAAAATCTGACAAATCAATGACACCATAATATAAAGAAAGGAACACATAGTGGTAGGATGCAATAGTATCTCAAATAATCTGCGTCTGAATTACAACTTGTCTGAGCAACACAGTCAATACATGAATATTCAAATACAACAATAATTTTGAACAATGTGGTATCCCAACCGCAATAAAGAAAAAAATTGGAGAAATGTACATTTGTGTCTTTCGGGGAAAAAGTTCTTTTTTTTTTTTTTTGGCATTTATTTCTGATGTATTGCATTTGAAAATAGATATCTACAAGAAAATCGCACATGTAACTAAATCAACTCACCATGCTTAGGTTTGTCAGCAGCGCGCCAACGATTTTCCACGTACTTGTCATAGGGATTCCGGCGCCTGTAATCCCCACCTCCTCCCAGGTTAAGTTGTGCCATTTCTCCAGTGGGTGGTGCCCCATTTCCTGCAGGCCTCTCTCGTCCTCCACCCCTGTGGACACCACGGCCTCCAACAGCACCCTCTGGGGCAATAGCAGCTGCTGGAGGTTGCTGCGGAATTGTTGGTGGTGGTTGCTGTTGGGCACGAGCAGCACCCCTAGCCCTGCCTCTGCCGACAGGTGCCTGGGTAACTCCAGCAGATCCCTGGAGACAAGATTAAGATGACATTTGACTGACAAGTCTATGGATACAGAAGGTCTTTTAAAAGGAGTTGTTGAAGAAATATCAATCACAACTTAGATCTTTGACTAACTTTCTGATATAACAGGTAATTTGATACAACCACATTCTTTTAACAGTTGGGGAAGTAAAACAGAAGCGATGCATTAAGTTGTTAAAAATAAAGAATATGATGCCTTAACAACAGACAATGAAACTATTAGTATTTTAAGACATATTTCAAATGATAGGCTCTCAGATATGTTTTAAACAATTAAATGAATCACATTTGGTCTCAGAATAATTAGGGATGGAACATACAAGACTGTGTCAGTAGAAATGTTGACAGGCTAATAAATTGATAATAAGTATCGCATGAGTAAATTACCGTGGGGGCGAGAGGAAAATAATTGCATTAGAATATTAATTCTAAACTGTTATAAAAGTGAGATTCATAAAATGTAAGACCAGGGGAAAAAAAAGATCTTTTTCAGCAAGCTCAGAGTTCAGTGTTTTGAACAGGATTTCAAAGAGGCCGCATTTCACATTCGCAGAGTTTCACTGTATCAGTGATGATAACAGGAAAATGTCAAAAAGGAGAAAATCACATCGGCCTGCGGTTGACACGAAATATGTTGGAAAAGTCAACCCTCCTCCCAAAGCATAATAAACAGAGCTGTAATAAAGAAGCTAATTTATAACAACATAGAAGTCGAGGAAAACCGAGGAATTTTTCCTCGAAGATTGAAAATCGAGGATTTCCGCGGATCCGCTGAAGATTATCATCACTGTGTATAAGAGTCCTATCACTTTAATACACAGTATGAAGCATTGGGAGAAAGATAAAATGAAACCTGCACCTTTCAAACCTGACAAAGCAGAGAAATAATACATCACATGACATGTTTTTCAACAGCCAATAACAGACATGCCAACTCCTTGAACTCAAAAATAGGGATAATTTTGAACGAGCGTATTGTTGTAATTACTAGCTGGGTTAAGCACAGCCAATGCGGCAACTTTCTCACTAGTCAAAGCTTTATTTAGATAACTAACACACAACAAAGACATTACTATTTACAGTTCTACGTTAAGATCTTTGACAAAAAAAGAAAAAAAAAATGCCAAAACTGTGGAGATCTGGTGAATCCAATCTGGCCGAACATTGTTCATTGATATTGCATAGCACTTCGCAATTTTATGACAGAAATTAGTGTCTCCGCAGCTGTGGGGCGTGAAAAGTAAGGAAAATTTCAAAGTTTTCGGGATATTGACACTGGTGATTTCAAATTGGGATATCCAGACAAAATCAGTATGGTTGGCAGGTCTGCGATAATCAGTGCTTCCAGCAGCAAATTTCATTTTTCGAGGATTGTAGCGGGGCAGGGGGTTGTAAGGGGGACTACTGAAGAAATTTTTTTTCAGACACCTTAAAAATGCAATTTCTGGCTATTTAAGCCTAACTTCCAATACAATTGTTGTGGATTTCCGCAAATTTGCGCCCAACTGGAAGCACTGGATAATAACCACAACTAGGAGAAAGGTTAATTTAATTTCCCAACTTACTGGTGGAGGTTGCTGTGGAGGGGGTTGCTGAGCTGGCATGGGTTGACCTGGGGGTGCAACCTGCTCTTGGGGTTTTCTCCCTCGACCCCCTCGGCCTCGGGCCCTTCCTTTTGGAGGATCACTCATTCTGTGCAACAGCAAAAGAAAGAGATGTTTTTATTGAAGGTAGTACAGGTCACATGGGGAGGGAGAAGAAGAAACAGAATTACGGCAACGTCAAAGTTTCATATCAGATGCAGTTTCTGACTTTGACCATGTTAGTAAGGCCGCCCAAGTAGATCTTATAACTGAAGCTTGGCCTACAAATGGAGATTGGACTCAAGCACAATCTCAATTGAAACAAACTGAAACCACACGAGTCTAAGCAGCTACATGGTGACATCACATAAAAATCATCACTTCATATAAATTGGAAGGATTTCCGAATGCGGTGGCACACCCAAAGAAAAACAGAAAAAGTGAGGTTCAAAGATACTGAACCTCCCTAAAAATGACTGGTTCAGGACAGTTTAAATTTCATTTAGAGGAGTGGAGAAGAAGAAAGAGGAGGTGGTAGAAAATGAGAGAAAGAAAAGAGAGAGAGACAAAGAAAAACGCCAGAAAGTGACGGAGAAGCAGAGAAAGAAAAAAGGCAGAAAGGAAAAGAGAAGAGAAGAGACACAAGAATAAAAAAGTTTAAAAAGAAAATTGGCTTCACTTTCAGTGCACCGCCTGGGTTTTGCAAGAAAATGTAGATCTAGATCTAGGCCTATGTCAGGTCATTTCAGAATTGTTGGTTTGTCTCCGTGGACACAAACAACACCTCTCGTCTGAAAAATCGTGACGGTTTCGGTTTGGTTGACACCTGGCCTTAGTTACAGCCAATGGGGACTGTTGAGGCATCAAAGTGATGACTACTTGTCGAAAGAAATGAGAGGCGATGACTAGCGGGTCTCAGTCAGGCCACGCATTGGCGCAATCATCACATGAGAAATTTCCATCCATGGGGACCTTCGTTATGAGTCAATGAACCTATTAAACCGATAAACATTGAGGTGGATTGTCCATTTTCAATTGACAACAGCACAGCTAAAATAAACGTGGGTTCAAAGTTTTAAAGATAGTGCCTCTAGCCCACCGGGGCGTAAGTCATGCTTAAGGATGACGATATCCGGGGTATTCACTATAGGGCACTCTTGTACAATTGCGGTCTTGATTGTTTACATCGCAGCCAAGGTGGAAAATCTGGCCAGATAAGCACTAATTACACTTTGCCAAAGCCCTCTTCAAATTAGCCATTCTTGTGAATACGTATTCTCTTTCTCTCTCCCACTTTCTGGAGAAGACACACTGAGCAATATCTTGCACATTGCTCAGTGGTGCCCTGTGCCATAAATGGTAAGTCAATATTTTACATTTAGATCTAGATCCAACTTTACAAAACAATGTTTTCCTTTAAACATTTTTTGGACTTAAATTTTATCTTGACGTAAATAGCAAATTGGTCCCGGCCCATTTTCAACCTGTGCCGCGATGTCCATTAGATCTATAGTCTGTGTCACTTCGGTTTGGACCTAATAAATTTCGTTTACATTCATTTCATTCAACAATTGGGCATGAAATGCATCGGACACTATCGTAACGCAAGTATTTTACATGGTTGTTTTGAAACGTACCATTCACCAGATCAGAAACTATAGCTTTTATAAAGAATTGACATAATGTTCACAATGCACATTGATAAAAGTCCGAGAAGTAGTAGCCATTTTGTAACTTTTCGTCACGTACCCAAGCAACTTTTGACCTCGTAGACTCAATCATTATGTTGCCAGATAGCAAGGTTTTCCGACATTTATGCAGTTTTCCAGGCAACAATGCACATTTTTTAGGATTTTGTTCAGAATTTGACATTTCCAAATTGTCTTTTGTCGTACCATAATTTTGTCTTGATCTAATGGTGCAGCAACAGACGAACGGCACATCATCAATTCTTGCGTCCACCCCCGCGTTTTCTTCGTTCTTTCTTTGTAAACTTGTTGTGTTACTTTCGTCTTGTTAGTAGTGTGAAATGGCCCCAGTTTTAACACGCACAGTACGATTCGGAATTCCTTTTAGTACATCTACGAACTCACGTTAACATTTCAGACTCCTTGAGTAGTATGTTTCAAAACGACCACTCAAAATACTTGCGTTGCGATAGTTTCCGGCGCATTTCATGCCCAATTGTTGAATGTAAACACAATTTATTAGGTCCGAATCAAAGTGACACAGACTATAGGATTAGGCATAAAGCTCCAGAGGCTAGTAACTAGGCTACTTAAAGTGAGTAAGCCACAAATGATAAACTGACACCTGACCATCACAGTATCATATCACTATTACTTACCTGATAATTTATAATTAAACCCTATAGATCTAATAATGTTCTGTTCAACTTGAAGTGACACAGACTTAACTTAGAAGAATCTAGATCTAGATTTAGACTCTAATCTAGACCTAACCTAGACTGCCCAGAGCTAAATCTAGAAGCTAAGAGCTAGAGTCTAGATATTCTTATGACTAGATTCTAGATCTAAAATCTAGAAACTGAAACTGAAACCAAAACCACATGAGTCATGAATACTGAACAGATTTATGCAGCTTGCGTCACATGGCCACATGGTGAACATAAAATCAACAACAAAAAATAAGATCCGAGAACCACCTGACGATGCCGTTTCGTAGATCTATTCTTAGAGATCTAGAGTGGAAGCACCCCTGACCGTCGCGCCCCCCTGATCGTCAAATTTCGGTAGTCGGTCCGAAAATCGATGTAATTTTCGTATTTTGGAATTAATAAAATTGAAAATTTCTGTTCACACATGAGCAAAGATATTTTTGTTATCGATTTGAGCCATTGTCATCGTTTCGGGCATCGCTGATCACATTTTGTTTTGAATCTAAACAACATCCGCTCAACGGTAAGTCGTATTTCCGGCCATTCTTAAGGAAATGCTAAGGGGGAATGATCTTCTTGCTAAGGGTATAGAAACAAGGTTTCCTGACTATTTTAATTTCTTTGTGTGTTATTGATTAATGGAAACATCCCTTTTTATAAATAGCGACATGCCATAAGGCTAAAATTAGGTCTAAGGTGTTAAATAGGGGGTTGCAACTGCTTAGGTAGAGAGTTACGATGTGCCCCTCTGGTCGTTATTGTTGTTTTTTTCATTTAACATAAAGGAAAATTTATTTTTGTTATAATTTCATCTCAATTGTTACAACAATTTGTTAAAATACTAGAAATAATGTTTCTTGACACAGATCTATCACCATTTGACTAATTGTGACGGTAGATTTAGATCTAGATCTAGGTTTATAGACCTACTGGTAGATCGATATTTCTGGCCATTCTTAAGGAAATGCTAAGGGGGAATGATCTTCTTGCTAAGGGTATAGAAACAAGGTTTCCTGACTATTTTA
>JBDFRD010585487.1:0-16974 GCA_039654405.1 Bullina lineata | reverse complement strand
CTGATTCTTTATAGTTGAGTTGATGCGCCTCCTTGATGTCAGGACGCCTTTTCAGCTAAGTCATTTCTCCTTTCTTTTTCTTCTTTTTTTCTCTTCTTTCCTCTTTCTTTGTCTCTTCTGTAATTGTTGTTGTTTTTGTTTCGCTCCGAAGACAGTAATTGTCGACACGTCTCGATTTTTGTTCTTGTTTTCTGACGTTCTTATCACTTATCACTGGAAACATTCTCACGTAGTATTATATTTCCTTAAAAAAGTGCCTGTTTTTCCTTTTTATGTCTCTTCTCCGTCTTGATTGAGCGAGAGTAGAAGAATTATGTGAGGTCTAGAATGAAAACAAATTGTAGCGGATAATGTGTTGGGTGGCGGAAAAGTTATTGGTCCTCCCCCTCCCCCCCCGCACACACACGCACACGCACACACACACACACACAGAGACATACACACACAGACACACAAACACAGACAGAGACACAGACACACACACACACACCACACACACACACACCGAAATCACAGGCGCAAATATCCCCTTAAAAATGAGTTTTTCCTTTTTCTGTCTCTCCTCCCTCTTGGTTGAGAATTGTGATGTCGAAAGTTGAAGAATTGCTTGAGGTGTTACATGACATGAACTGGTACCGGATGTTATGGTGGGTGGAGGAGAAGTGGAGGCAGTAGTTTGACCTAGGTGTGACACTTGCTAGAGGTGGAGTTACCAAACATCGATGCGGGTACTGTAGGTTCAAACCTGTGACTACGAGTCGACAACAATATTAACAACTCCAGACAAAAACAAAACAAAACAAAAAAACTTTAAAAAAAAATAGAAAGCAAGAATACTTCAAATGAGGAAACTTATAGTCCACGTGTCGTGAATTTAGACTCAGAAATTTTGATTTCAATTCAATAAACGAATGATCATGCAAATGGAAATCACAAGTAAAAAGAGCTATCCCGAAGAAAACAAGGACAAATCAACGTGTCGACAATTTCTGTCTTCGAATTGAACAAATAATAACAACAAAAACAGTCACACAAAAGGAGAAGAGAAGAAGGAAAAGAATATTTTAAAAGAAAAAAACTTAGCTTCATGCCAAGACTTGGAAAGCGAGAAGAGGTAGAGGAGATGGTGATGTTTAAACACAACATTTGGTCAAACAAAGTCCTTAACACCATGCAAGAATCAAGTGTTTGGTGTTACCTGCTACGGCCAAGCCTGTTGACCTGTTCTGATTCCAGCTGGCAGTCGGTTCTGAGAGTGACTTCAGCTGGAGGAGCTGTCCATCAAGGCTCTGACCCATGCCTTGACCCTTGGCATATTTTGCTAAGGCACGCATCACACTGTCCATACTGCATGCTACAGAGAAGCCTGTCCATTCATTGTCCTTCCAGCATAGGGAGGAGGTAATGATACCAGTCAGGTACCTGTCGAGAGAAGACAGCTTGACGTCTTAATACACACACGACATAAAAAAAAAAAATAATGGGTTTTAAATGGCTACTAATTTTTATGATTTTATAACGAAAGTTTCAAATTGTTGAAATGTGGCGTTTGGTACAATACAAGCATTTTTCAGTTTAAACAGTCTGGCAATCATCATCATCATCATCATCATCAACTTATTTGTTTAGGACAGCCAATACGTGCCTTCATTTCACGAGGAACCTAACATATTCAATTATGACACTTTTCATGTTTTTATGACAAAGCCATACAAAGTCTGTTACTTTTTCTGAAAATAAAACAAAGAGTAATAAAGGGCAAATAAAATTTAAGTGAATTGTTATAGAACTTGAGATCCATAGAAATAGAAGTAAATTTTGGAACTTACAACTCGAAACTTTATAAATAAAGTATTACATTTCCGTATAATAGGAGCCAAGGGAGATTAGTAACTACGTTATATCATCAGCAGAGACAGAATGTGTCATACAATCTTATTAGAAATTTGAAACACGCTGCTTTCCAGAAAATAGTATAGAGAAACTACTTTCTCACAATATCTGTGAAAAGAATAAATAAACTCCTTCAATTTTTCAGCAAAGAAAATGTTCCTACCTTTTCTGTTTTGGGCCCTCTTGCCTTACAATAAACAGAGGCCCTCCTTCAGATCCCGGTATACACCTGGCATCAGATAATATCCAGCAGTTCCTTTTGCCACTCACATTTGAGATCACACCTCGACTGTATGAGTTAAAGAACACAGTGGGACTCAAACTCCCAAAAGGCGTCGCAATGATTTCAGCAGTATCTCCAATCTCATAAGAAGGCGCTCTTCCTTTTAAGTGAGATGAGTCCATGCTGATTTCTGCTTTCACTGCAACCCCTTTTGGAATAAACTCAACAGGGTCGATCTTCAGGAGAACAAAGTAACTCATCAGGTCGAAGACAAGGTGGTTCGACTCCTCACTGTTTTCAGAAATTGTTGTTTTATTATTTGAAGAATTCGGATGATTTAAATCGTCACAAGTGAAACTCCAAGTATTTTTCGGCATGATTAAATTCATCGCATTATGAAAATCATCATTCCTAAAAGCGCCAATGAATTTGCAGCTTACTTGTGTAAATCCAGAATAAGAATACTCTGAAATTTCCGACACACTCCTTTGTGATGTATTTCTTACCAGAAGAGGTTCCACTTTGTTCGAATGTGTCATGCTAAAACGTTGATCTATCAGGGCATAAAAAGGCGACTGCTGACCGATAGAAGAATTTGGGATAATGTGCCCTCTTGTAACCCTTGATGCCAGAGTCCTCCCTTGCTCCTTGAGGCACAGATCAATGAGAATGGAGCCATGGGTGATGATAATCCCTCTACTTTGAGAGAGAATTATTCCACAAGTCGAGCTTTCCTGTTCCACACAGGAAAATTTGGCCTTCACAACACAAGCCAAATGGCCCAAGCTAACAGCGTCTGTCTCAGACATAAGGCTTTTTCATTTCATAACCTGAAAAAAAGAAATTATATGATGCAGTTTAATTCTAAAATTACAATACAAATTTCTTGGCAAACTATTTTGAAAAGAATACATCTAAAAAAGAAATACGTTTTTCCTGGGGACAAGCATAAAAAACATTTTGCGTGAATTTTCTTCAAAGGTTTTCCTTTCTCATGCCATTTAAAAAATCTGCTTCCTTCAGAACTAATAGAAACAATAAAAAAAAACAACTACTACAATAGTAAAGTTCATCAAAGGCCAATGAGGCCCATAGAGCCGGAGCTTATCCTGGTCTTGGTAGTGTGAAGCCGAACATAATTTTTTTGCTGCTTCTCCTAGACAGGACATTAGTCTGTCATAGGTTTACTTCCCCAACAGAATATACCAGTACCCCATTCGCACCTGGGTGGGGAGAGCAAAAATGGTGTAAAGTGTCTTTCTCAAGGACACAACACAATCACCCTCTGGATTCGAACCTTGGAACCTTGAATTAGGAGTCCAACGCTCTAATCATTTGGCCACCATGCCACCAACTATTACAATAATAATAACAATATTAAAAAAACAGTCTGTCAGTAATAGTGGCACAGTATTAGCGTTGGACTCCTAATCCAAGGGTCCAAGTTCGAATCCAGGAGGTGACTGTGTTGTGTCCAGGGAAAAACACTTTACACCATTTTTTCCTCTCCCCACTCAGGTGCGAATTGGGTACCGGGATATTCTGCTGGGGAAGCAAACCTATGACAGACTAGTGTCCTGTCTAGGAGATAATTAAAAATCATCCGTTCTGCTTCACGCTACAGAAACTGGGATAAACTCCGGTTCTGTGGGCCTCATAGGCCTTAACAGGAACTTACTTACTGTCAGTAATATCAGACGTAACGTTTTGAGTTATGGGCACCACTACCAGTCTACTGGAAAACCAATACAAATTGACCAAATTTGCATCAAGAGGGTTATTTGAGCAACAGCAGAAAAAAAGAAGATTTAAATTTCTTTTTCGAAAAAAAAGATGATTTTAAAGTACATATTGTGTACAAGGATACAAGGCATAGGCATACGGATTGACAATAGGGATGAATAGTAATGTCAACATGTAATAAAAATAAATCATTACTGGAAAAAGGGGGGAGGGGTAGGTCAGGTGTTTCAATTGTCAGAAAATATGAGGTCTTTTAATTAACAAACTGCTTTCTTTCATTAAAATTGTTGTAACAGTAACATCATTACGTCTCCCCGACTTACTTTCTTTTCTCATCACTACGGATTATTAGTAATTAGTGGAAAAGCCGTGGCCAATTATTTGCCCTCTTACAATACATGTATTTTAGAATGTACGTAATTAAAAACGAAAGTTTGCATATCAGCCGTTAACAAGACTAATTAGATCCAATCTAAGTAATTTTATTCAAGTGATGAAAGCCAGAAAGCAAAACTATTGTTGTAACCGTACCCGTTTCACCAAGAAACATCGGCTACCTTTGACCTTTTCTCTGTGTTTACCATAGGTCGGCTACCGTGTACTCGCCTATTATTTGCTCGGCCTATGAAATGAGTTGACCGTGTGTTGGTGTTGTGTTAATTTTACAGGTCTGCATGACATGACACACCCCGCAAGCTATTTTTAGAATTTTCCCACTGCTGGCCGACGATGCGTCCGCGACGGGGTCACGTGTTGTGACGTCACCTATTTTTGTGTACTTTGTGCAAAAACTGAGACCAAATCCTTTCTTCTGTCACAAGTAGCGCCAGATTTCAGAAATTGTCACACAACTAGAACGTGTTCATCTGCATTCAGGAACCAAGTGGTATCAGAATTCGATCGGTAGATTTTTAATAATTGAGAGAATATTTAACTAGGTCGTAAGGTGAAAGGTCAATTTTGTCCCTGCGGTGAGTTGTGAAAGCCCCGTTTCACATTGGTACGTTACATGACGGTGAGTGTTTTGTGAATATTATTTCGTTGATAAATTCTGTAGTCACAGGACGCATCGTAGTCAAATGTATGTTTGGGTTCGGTACACATGTCTCCCTATTTCTCATTCTCATTTCATTAGTACACATGAACTGCCCCAATGCTTTGCGTACGTCCCGATTTTTACATCGCGCCAATGCATAATTCAAGATTGGGTCATCAAAACATAGGATAATGAGTAATCAGACATGAGAAACTGCACGAAGGCACGACCATAATCATAATCGTCGGCATCGGCCTGATGTTCGTTGATGCAAACTATTGTTCGTTTTTTATATGAAATGTTTGTTTTATTCTCAGCATGGTCTAACTTGAAACAGAAATTAAGATGACATCGTTTGAATGTCTCTGGCACATGAATTTGACTTTTTAAAACGAGGATGCCCTCGCTTCCGTGCCCCCTGCGTTTTAGTTTGTTTTGGGGGAAGACCAATGCCTCGTCGGAATCTGGAGAAGGGGGAAAACTTGAGTGGAGTAAGCTTACATTTTTGTAATTGATCCATTTTTGAATATGAAGATACAGAACAGAAAAATGAGTGATAGGCCAAGAGCATCAAGATTCTAAATCCAAACATTTCTGATTTGAAATCTTACCCTAAATGAATGAGATGCATCTTTGGAATTTTGGAAAACTTGGATCATTATCAATTTCAATGTCCTGAGTAGGCTAAGTGTGAAAAATTATCTTATAGATCTAGTTGTAGAGGCCAAACAAGGTAAGGTGTTTACTTTTGTCAGGCTTACTCCTAAATCTAGATCTACTTAGCAGGACATTGTTTATTATTATTTTAGCTTTTAACCTTCCTTAGTGCGATGAGCCACATAGCCTACTTGACATACACACCCAAAACTTAGAACCTTATCTAGACTAGTCTAGATACATTTGGATGCTTCCACAATTTTTAAGTCAGCACTAAGAGGGTTAGAACTAATACTAATATAAGAAGTAGAGATCTATACAAAAATAAATGACACACAAGAGTGACACAGAGTAAGGGAGCTTCACATGAATGTTACAAGACGGCCGGGACCAAACGTATCGACATTCCTCATTCCTGTCTTCAAGGGTACAACACATAATATAGATTTACATACATACAGCTAGGATTATGGAAGAGCTACATGAAAATGTTAGGATGTAGATCTAAATCTGGATCTGTAAATGTATTGGTATTGACTTTCTTAAACATTTTTCTGTAAGTGTAACTCTGTAAGAATGATAAAATCCCGACTGGTTTGAATCAAATATTAGTTGGGAATGGTATCATAATTGCTTAGAATTATTAGACAGTATGAATTCTAACTGGTGAATTATTTTATACGAGGTGCCAAATATCTTGCCATGCCAATCAGTGGAGTTATTTATGAGTTATGAAATGATAAGATAAATCATATGATCATGGTGATTAAAAGTGTACTCCCATGTGGAGACTTCCCTCCCCCTTTTGTATTACACCAAATTACAGAGTTTGAATATTTTTTTGACTATTTAGAATTACGTTTTGCATGGAAATTTGTTTTGGGAAAATTGTCAAGTACATTGTGATATTCTACAGGGAAGGGTGTAGTGTATGTTTGTCATGTGGGGCTACAGTAAAGACCTAGTCCGTGTCACTTCCATTTAAATCCAGAAATTTTGGATTCGGTTTATAAATAGTTGAAATGGGTTGCATGCTGTGTAAAGTAAGCATTTTGCTGATTTTACAAAGTGATGCTCACTTGATACACATGACTTTTATAGTTCAAAAGATTGATTCAGATTCATCAGCTGAAGAAAACTTTTGTCTTTGTGCCTTTCATTAAAATAGCCGCTGATCCCATGCATGCTTGAATCAAAATATTTCGCTGCCATTTGTCTCTTCCTCCTTTATTGAGAACCATCCTCGGTCCATCCACTGTTTTTTATTTAATTGTTTGACTTTTGTTAAAATGTGTCAATATAATTTATAATACAAGTTTCTTTGTATTCTTGCAGAATGATCTTCAGAAATGAGGAAGAAGCGACCAAAAGATGGTTTAGCAAATTTAAACTAGCCATGATACAAAGTCACACACAGAATTTGGTAAGATAAGAGAAAAGAAAACTTTATCATCACTTTTAAGTTTAAGATAAAAGAGCACAGTTTGTTTAATTTGTTTAAAAATTGTGTATTTGAATTTGCCATTTAGTTGAGATGGCCGAATGGATAGAGCGTTGAACTCCTATTTTAATGGTCCTGTGCTCTAATTCTGTTGGGGACCATTTTTGTTTTGTTAGACATGGCACTGTACACTTTCTTATCCATGGTGGGAATTGGATACCAACATAATGTTGAAGAAACATTCCTACCACAAACTAGGAGATGATTAAAAAAATCATCAGTTCCACTTCACACTATTGAAATCAGAGTAATCTCCAATTCTTTGTTTAATATAGATAGGCCTTGAGAAACAACAGTAATTTAAACTGCCCCTTTTTTTTCCTTCAAACAACTGTGTACCCGTATTTTAAATTAGATAAAAGTCATCAACTTCTCTTCTAGACTGTAGAAAACAAAAATTAACTTTAAGGCATTTCTAAATTTGTTTTCATTTCAGAGAAACAAGGCATAAACCATGGATGGAGATGGGTCTGCATTTGCATTCCCAGGAGCAGACTTTGGAAAGTGAGTGGCCATTATTATTGTTTCTACTGCAATTAGTGTAATGCTGTACAGCAGAATTTTTGAATTTACAGTTTTCCCGTTTTAATCCACATTTTGTGGATCGCATCGACAAAAAGTGAAAAAGGGTGTTTTATCTAAATAATTGAATATAAGAAGCAGTATACAAAATTAGAACAGTTCAAATCATCATCATCATCATTGCCCCTCACCCTGATCAGGGTATCTCATGTGAAGCTCTGTGTCACTCTTGTTGTGTGTCATTTATTTTTTTGCAGTCCATGTTTGTCCTGTTCATTCCTTGTCTCTCTCCACACATCTTCTCCTTGGCCTTCCCTGTTTTCGGGTTCTTTGGGGGAACAGTACAAAGGATTCATGTTAATTATTGCAGAGAATTAATGTTAAGACCGTGGGTGTCTTATTCTGATTTGATTATGTGCGTTATACTAACGCTGATAATAAATTTCCGTTGAGATTTGATGTTAAAAATCTAATAGTCATTCTCGAGAGAAACAACAGCTGTTTTACTTAAGCTTGAAAATCTATTCAGAAAGTAAAGAAGGATCCTTAAAGTTATTTTGATCATTTAATATATTTAATTCTGAGAATCTCTTTTTTTCTTTCTTTCAATATCAGAACACAAGACACATCAGATCCTATGGTAAGTTTTTAAGATTTTGATTTTACTGCCTAAATATTATTTTTCATCACTCCAAAATGTTGTGAGCAATTTTCAGTTCCAGTTATCTTAAAATGTACACCATGATTTCTTTTTTTTTTTTTTTCCTTCCTTTTTGGAAGTGAATTACATTACAAGAGAATTTGTTTTTTAAGTCTTTCATAGCTGCCAGGATGTAAATCTTGTCAAAGACATCCACGAATTCATCACTACCCTTTTTATTAAAGTATGATCTCTTTTTGCTCTGCTCGTATTTAAGTACGTAATTTATTCAACATATTTTGTTTTTATGTATAATTTAAACAAATAATAATGCTATTGAAATCTAACATGCTTTTGTGTGTGTGTGTGTGTGTGCATGGTGGTGTATTATCTGCTTCATTCATACTTTAGGCTTTCATGCAGACGTGCAAGCCAGCCTAAAGTACGAATCTCACATTGTGAGTAACGTTGAATTATTTGACATGTTTTTCAGTCATGGGGAGACATTTTCCTTGACGGGATCCACTCTGATGACATTGGCCAGTCCACTGGGACGGCCAGTGGGGGGACCTCCACATCGGTCAGTATTGCCTCTGGCATACAAGGGACACCTGTGCAGCAGCAGCAACAACAGCAAGGATCTGTTATCAACAATCAGCTGCAAATTCAGTAAGTCAATTTTTTTGGGTTTGTGTGTTAAGTTTATGAAGACCATTTATACAAGTTAACACAGTGAAAAAAAAAATTTAATCGACGCCTTATGAAATTAAGCTCTTCAAACTACTAGTAGTACTACTACAAATTGGTCACGTATGTTTTCTAGTAAGTCCCCTTCTTAATAACAACATTATGCTGAGGGTTAAAAGAGCCTGCAGATAAAACACTTCTATCACACAGAGATATTAATGGCAGTTTTGTCTTTCAGGTTATCAGGGCAGAACATAAATCAACAACAGGTCATCAGTGACTCCAACATCAAGTAAGAGTCTTAGCAAATACACTTTATTAACCCTAGTACTGCCCAACTGAATGTGCCAGAGTGCCAGGGAAGATTTTTCAAGCGTATACACATGAGGTTGGGACAATTGCACCAAATGATAGTTGTTGTATTTCCCTTTTGGGGTACATACCAAGAAAATTGGAGAATTCAGTGTGTTTTGGGTTTTTTTCATACATTTTGCCTTAGTTTATTTCGGTACATTCGGGAAGTTGGGCAGTATTAAGGTTAAAGATTTCTGTTCACATTTCTTTGTAGTTTGTTTTGTTTCATCTTTTCAAATTTTTTATCAAACGTTTCATCAAGTTTGAATTGTTGTAGTGTATAACAAGAGATGGAACTTTGTTCTTTCTTTCAAACTATGTCTGTTACAGTGTTAGGAAGCAGTGAAATGCACAGAAAATGAACTTATTTCAAATGAGTACTTTCTAAAGCATGTCTTTCTTAGGGGTATTGTATGATTATGATTAATTTATTAGAAGTTGTAGGGGTGGATTTAATAAGTGTTGTTTTTATATTATGTTGTTGACTGGCTGTTGTGGTACATTAATAACTCTAAAACTTCAGCATTGCATCGATAATGCATACCTTTCAAGTCACCTTTTAAGTATACTTATATTATAAATCATATATTGACATGCATAATCAGAACTTCTCGTGGTTCCTTTCCCTAGCATCCCCACGCACCTGCAGGCATCGCTGACCAACAGTGTGGTTCAGCAGGCCAACAGTACCAGCATTAGTGGCACGGTAGCATATCTGGCCCCTTCAGCGTCCTCTCAGCAACAAGTGAGCTCTGGGGCTGGACGGCTGCAGAATGTCGTGGCCACTGGGCAGCAGCAGGCTGCAGCTACCACCCAGCAACAGAGCGGCAATGCTAAGCTGGTTCAGATTGCTCCCTCCTTCCCTGTGGCTACCGTGAGTGATTGTCTTTTGCATTTTTATTTCAAATATTTCCTCTTCCATGTTCTGTTAGTGTGGCGCGGTGGCCGAATGGTTAGAGCGTTGGACTCCTAATTCAAGGGTCCAGAGTTCAAATCCAGGAGGTAACCGTGTTGTCACCTTGAGAAAAACACTTTACACCATTTTTCCTATCCCCATCTTAGGTGCGAATTGGGTACCGACATATTCTGCTGGGGAAGTAAACCTGCAACAGACTAGCGTCCTGTCTAGGAGATGATGTAAAAATCATTTGTTCCGCTTCACGCTACCGAAACCGAGATAACCTCCGGCTCTATGGGCCTGATAGCCCTTAAAGGAACTTTACATACTACTTAACTTACTTTCTGTAGTGTTTAATCTATCATTGATGCATTTAACCCTTAAGTCAAGTTCCTTCACGTCTCATGAGACCCATAATACTAGAACTTATCTTGGTTTGAGTTTGAGTAGTGGAAGCGGAATACAAGATTTTTAAATCATCTTTTACACAGGATTCTTGATTTCAAATTTATAACCCATTGATTAAACAACATACTATTGCATGACATCTAAGAAGAGATACAATTATTGACGACTATCTGCTGTTGATATCTCTTTTCTGTACAACAATTTTCTCATCTTATAAATCATATGCTCTGTCTCTTCTTTAAAAGTTAAGTCATTAAAGTATTTTCTCGTAATGTAATTGTGGGTCCACCAAGGGACTGATGGTAGAAGTGATCATAACTTTGTCCTGTTGATAACTCATCCCACTTGTCTCTTTCTCTCTCTCTCACCCTCTCTCTCTCTCTCTCTCTCTCCCTCTCTCTCTCTCTCTCTCTCTTTCTCGCTCTCTTTCTCGCTCACCCTCTCTCTCTCTCAGTCAGATACTAGTGGGCTGATTTATTTCTGAACATAGTTTTTCTGATGAAAATGCTGCATTTCTCAAGACTTGAGTTAGTCTAGTGGAAGGGTGTTGTAAGAGATTCAAGGGTTAAGGAAATCTCTGTTCCCGACAGGTTCAGCAGTTGTCCAATGGGGTTCCCATCCAGACGCTTCTGCAGCCCAACCAGACCTTGTCGGGACAGGCCCTCTACAGCAACCAGAACACTGGATTATTCCCTACTCAGGGCTCTGTGCACATTGAAAACCCCAAGGTGGTCAATGTTAACTTTGGACCCCATGTCATTCAGTCGGACGGCAGTGGACAGCCTGCCATCATTCAGGTAGGAGACCATTTTTGTATTGCTTCAAACATTATGTTCAGGAGTCTGTAGGCTTAAATGGAAATCACAAGTAAAAATTGCTATCCTGAAGAAAACAAGGACAAAGCAACATGTCGACAATTTCTGTCTTCAAAGGGTACAAATAATAACAACAAAAAACAGTCACACAAAAGGAGAAGAGAGAAGGAAAAGAATAAGAAGAAAAAACTTAGCTTCATGTAGTCTTGTTTTGTTTATATTGCTCATACAAAAAGAGCATGTTTAGGGACTACATAATTGTTTTTTGTTTTTTTTTAAAGTTGATTCGTGCCCTATATTACATTGGATGACAACTAAAAAAAATTATATAAAATATTTTAAGTATGTTTTTTCTATGTCAGAAAGCTTAGAACTTCGCGACCAAAGTATACTTTTAAGAGGATAATACTACCACGAAACATCTTTATATGATTAAAGAGATAAAATCTTTCGGATACTGAGCTGGCTCAATTTGCCAAGATGTATGACATACCTTCAAAATCCTGTAGGACACAGCTCATTTGTTACTATACTTTTTCTTTTTCTGTAGACCTCTGAGGGGAAACGGGTGCTCATCACCAACTCCCAGCTTCAACACATGCCCCAGGTCAGTGTTGTACACTTGTCCCCCTTGTCATTACCTTTCACTCCACACCGAATGTCTCCGTTGTTAACTAGACTTAGTTCTTTGTTTGTTTGTTTTTTTTAATTTCTCTCTTAGGCAAGGGCAATTTCAGCCCTAATGTTGCCAAATTCTGAATGGTCCTATAACTGAGGACATTAGGTATATAGATAAATATTTATGTATTATATTCTAGTATAGTATAGTGGTGGTGCGGTGGCTGAATGGTGAGAGTGTTGTATTCCCAGTCAAGGGATCTTGGGTTCGAATCCAGAAAACAACTATGTTGTGTCCTTTGGAAAGACACTGCACTATTTTTCCTCTCCCCACTCAGGTGCGATTTGGGCACCAGCATATAGTGGGAAATAAACCCGCAAGAGGCGAGCGTCCTGTCTAGGAGATCATTTAAAAATCATCTTTTCCACCTCGCATTGCTAAAACCAGAAGCTTTGGCTCATGAGCTTCAAGACTTACTTGACTTAATCCTCTTTATTCCCAGAGGAGCATAGGGCTGTAACCACTGCTCGCCAACAGACACAGTTCTGAGCAATTTTCTTCTTCTGAAGCCATGAAAATCCAGCTGCTTTTGCCTCATCTTCTGTGCATTTCATCCATGATTTCTTTGGGCTTCAATCTCGAAAAGAAATTATTTATATTATGTAGGTTCTATGTCTTACGACAGACTAGCGTCCTGTCTGGGAGATGAAGTTAATTCATTTGTTCTGCTTCACGCTACTGCAACCGGGATGAGCTCCGGCTCTATGGGCCTCATGGCTTTGAAGGAGCTTTACTCTACTACTTTTTTATGTTCTATTTCTGCCTAAAGTTACTTCATTGTCCGCTGTATTTTCCTGCAGTCCATCAACCTGGCTCAACCCTTGGTCAGCACGCAGCTCATCAACCCCCAGGGAGCGGGAACAGCAGTTGGCAACATGATCCGTACAACTGTCAACCAGACTGGCCACACGTCAACAGGAGTCAACGCCCGCCAGATTGTTCTCCCCGCGGCCCAGACGGTCATCCCCCGTCAGACTGCGGCACCCCAGACTGGTTTCTCCAAAAACGTGGTCCTGCGGCAACTGAATCCCGGCGTGCAGCCTGTCATTGTAAGTCTTTGTCTTCTTCTTACTGCCTTTCGTGCTGGCTGGCATGTAGGGCAGCTGTCATTGTATGTGCCTTTTGCTTATTTTAGAGGAGTTATAAGACTGTAGGTTTCTCAGCAGAGGTGTGTTATAAAAAGATGTATGTCCGATTGTGTGCGTATAATGCATAATTCATCTCCATTACTCTATACTAAATGTGTACTGGTCAACAGGCCTAAGCCTCTTTCTCTTTGGAGACACAAGACCAGAAGAAGAAAAAAAACTGGATAGAAAAACAATTCAACAAACTCCAGGGTGAATTCAGTAGCACATGTGTTATGATGGTGTGTCACTGAGGTCAGGAAAACATACCTCAGTTATTACCTGGTTTGGTCTTGTGTTAAGCATTGAGATAACACTTATCTTCACAGAAAAATGCACTGTTTACACCTGCCTATAATATAGGTCCTTGTGTTTTATGTCCTCAGTATCACAGTGGCCAGGGCAACGTGGCTGGTCAGCTGATTCAGCCCCAACATACCCTGATTGCTTCCTCTGGAGCAGGCATCCAGGTAGTCAATACAGGCGCCAATCAGGCCGGCCAGGTGCAATTTATAACTCAGCCGTCGCTCGGCCAGACAGCAGTTGGGCAGCAACAGGTGAGTTCTTATTTTGTCTTTGCTGAAATCAGACATGCCAACTTTACGGATTCGCCGTAAGAAATTACGGGGAGCCATAATAAATTAAAGTTTACAGGCAATAATGGACGCAAGATATATATCCTTTTAAATCTCATTACCGTTGTGTTCTTCGTTCTATGGCGTTATCCTTGAACGCTGTAAAATTACTCTTTTGGGTTCTCATATTACATACTGCGTGTTCAGCTCATGATTGCTCAAAGTCTCAAATGGGGTTGGCATTGTGTGTGAAATTACTTTGTTTGGGATGTTGGGTAATGAATTTTCATTTGTACAGGTGTTATATTGATTAGGTAGCAAGAAACAATCGAGAGAGCCCCCTTAGTTTCTAGACTGAGGTTAAGACATAGTTGAAGCTATTGTTCGTGGCATTGGTGTTAGAAATGAAAAGTATGATTGGAAATCACAAATTACCTCGATGGCATTGAGATCGTAAATCATTTCTACAGTTTCTAATATATCTGTTCATATACTTAAGAGTAATAAGTCAAAAGTTCCGTGTTGTATTGCTGAAGCATTTTCTTTTTAACACTGACGAGAATACTCGCGAACGTCAGCCAATGCTTTTGGACCACTGACAAGTATTCTCACGTTTGGAGTGACCAAAATCTAAACCGCTCCAACTTTTCTCTGACTTATCCTTCATAGTGCTGGCTTTAAAATTTTGGAAATGATAAGCACTCTACCGGGGAAGCCACATAAGTAACTTATCGTACTAAGAAGATCCAGGGTCGATGTCAATTTGGTCACTAAGGTGTTAATAGGAAAACTGTTACATATTCCAACTAAGATCTACGTAGTGTTAGAAGAAAAACTCTTCACCTGTGTATGACAGAAAGATTTTTAATTGCTTTTGCTGCTGTATGCATCATCATCATCATTGCCCCTCACCCTTGTCAGGGTATAGGCCACTCACTAGGGATTTCCACATCATCATCATCATTGCCCCTCACCCTTATCAGGGTATAGGCCACTCAGAAGGGATTTCCACTTTATTCTGTCCTGGGATAACTTTGCGTTCTGACCGTGTTTGTCCTGATCCTTCTTTATCTCTCTTATGTACGCATACCATTTTGTAAAAAGGAAACCAGTAAAAACTCCATTTCCTTTTCTCCACAGCTGAATCAGAACACAATCATGAACCTCCTCAGCAATCAAAACGTTCTCCCCAACACGGGAAACCAGCTGTCCGGCCTGGTGCCCGGGCAAAACATTCTCGTCAATGGCCAGATGCTCAACCTCAGTCAGCTTGGCGGTCTGGCCGTGCCCCAGCTGCAGGTGCAACAGAACACTCAAGGCACGGGCGCCGTGCCCAACCTCCACACGACGACCACAGCTGCACTCAGTACCCGGCCCATTCAGCCCAACACGCAGCAGTTGGTGATTCAGCAACAACAGCAACAGCAGCCCATCATGCTGCAACCAAAGAGCACGCCGTCCCAGTCACCCCTGCTGTCGGGCATCACCTCCCAGAGGGTGGCCGTTCAGGGTAAAATCGCCAGGACCCCTACCCCTACAGCCGGCTCGGCGTCCTCGACTCCTGTGCCAACTCCTACTCCGTCCACCCCAACCCCCACCCCGACACCCGATCTCATGTCTGACCTGTGTGGCTCCATGGGGAAGAACAGCCAAAGTGTGAATATCTTAGAGCAGGCGCTAGAGTTGTCGGAGATTAACCTCCAGTCGTTTGAAGACGACGAGATTGGCCTGTTTGACAACACAGAATCGATTCCCTCCATCACGCCGCCTCCTGTGGTGAGCAAGCCCAAGCCCCCTCCTCCTAGTAGTAAATCAAAAAGTGTCAAGCCCAAAAGCAAACCCATCCAGCCCGTGGTGAACGTGACTGTGAACAACAGTTTGACTTTACAGCAGACTCCGGCTCCTGTACAGACCACGTATGGTCAAAAAGTGACCCTCAGCCCTCAGCAAAAAATCATCACAGCCAACGGGCAGGTGTATGTGTTATCGGCCAACGGCCTAGTGTTACAGCAGTCCTCAGCCTCTAGTGCTAGTAGCACCCAAAGTCCGAAGGCGGCCCAAGGCACCAACGTGAGCACGGCTCGGCCAAGCATCAGTATCCCTGCTAGTGGATTCTTGCAGATCAAATCTCAGCCTCAAGGAACAACCACCACCACACCTACCGTCAGTGGCCAGTTGAAAATAAACAATCAAAACGCAGTGCCCGCCTCGGGGCAGAACAGTGTGTTTATTAAAGGAACGCTACAAAGAGGAAACCAAATATTTATCAAGTCAACTCCCGATGCAACAGGTACGTACAAGATTCAGGGTAGTCAGCCGGTACCCTCGTCGACAATCACAACGGGCACTACTAATTCCAATAGCACTAGCTCCTCTCTGACCACTGCTATAGACTCTGGGAATCAGCTGTCCAAAACTGGTTTGGTTCAGGTGAAGAACCAGAAAATCACAACGCTGAGTGGTTCCTTCATCAAACAAGAGCCAGTGGCTATTGTGGACAAACAAGAAGTGTCTCCGTTGAGTTCCCAACAGCCGGTGCCTTTCTCTGTGGCGAGGACTGAGAGCTCGGAAAAAGCCATTGTGTGTGACGCTGGACTGTCTTTCTTATCTTCATCCTCTGCTACAGTGGTGACCACCTCCCCCTTAGCGTCTCATCAGAACATTATTGTGTCTGGCACCAGCACCAGCAGTCAGCTATTCTCTGGGATGATGACCACGGCGACGGTGACCTCCACCACCCAGACTCACCAGGCTACAATCATGATGACCGCTGCTAGTATCACATCACCCACGTCCAAGATCTTTTCTAGTCAGGAAGCCACTGTGTCCGTCACCACGACCACGCCCAGCGCGTCGGCCACAGGAAGTGGTAGTTCCAAATCCAGCTCAAGCTCAGTAAGTTTGTTACATCACGTTGTATTTCAACTGTTACTGGGTGTGTGTGTTGTATTAAAAAAAGAGTAGGCCTAACCCTCAAGTATCCCTAACCCTGATTCTGTTAAGATCCCACTTGTTTGTCGTGAGTCAAGCAGTTGATCGCTGCAGTGTAGGTAAACACTCATCATCATCTACCCATTAAGCCCACTGGCGCTAAGGGCAGCAAGATAAGCACTCAAATGGGATTAAATCGAGTTTCTGATTTATAGTAACATCATGTGAAGATATGGCTGTTGTTTTTTTTATTGTATTGCACGGATAGTTTACCTGGGAACTAAT
>JBDFRD010585376.1:0-16981 GCA_039654405.1 Bullina lineata | reverse complement strand
ACGGGGGGAAAAATAAGATTCCGTCTCGGCAGGTTTCCGTCTTAGACAGCATTCCGTCTAGGCAGGTGTGACTGTATTCTTTGATAGCTATAATAGATCTACGTTTCTTAATTTCCTTGTCATATTTTGCATGTGATGTAATCGTGACAGGGGTCAGCAGTAAGCATAAAATAGCATAGCTGACCTTTTCGACCCTGGGGATAGTGACCAGCCCACGATAACCAGGCTCGGCTTTTTTTTCTTGATAACTCTAGCCAAATTTATTTAAATTTTGAAACGACAGGGACATATTTTCGTTTCAACGTTAGTTTTGTCAACGAAGTCAAAGATAAAGAGGTTAAATTCTGGAACGCCGGTGTTCACCGATCTCGTGACATTTTCCCCATTATCTTATCGATTATATTATTATCCCTAGCAATACTAGCATCCTAAACTCTTATAGAAACAACGGCGACTTATCTTGGAAAGATGATGGTTGTTTCCGAGTGAATTTACTGTGTCGTCAAGAACGGAGTGCTAAGTTGTGAACCACCACGCTTTCCCGTCCCTGGTCACATTATAGATCTGATGCGTGCTGCCGGCAATGACCCTACATGTATTTGTTACCGAAACTTTGAAATTTGGTAAAGTATAGATCAGATTTGAGGCAAGGCCCTACAGCATGGGTGCTCATAAGTCACACCCTGCTTAGCGTAGCATGATCCTTCGCCATTAGGCTATGATATTTTGTGTGCTATTATTTTGTAAGTACCGGTATAATAACTACGGCAAACAGAAAGGGCTCGCAATAAACTATTTAACAAAATATTGAGTGTAGGCTGGAGGCCTGTACGTGTATTATTTTAAATTTCTTCCCATTCTCCATTTGGGTAGAAATAACCGTGCAGAGAACAATGGGCAGCATCTTGCATTGTTCGCCGGGTTTGTCTGACTAAATAATATTACAATGTATAACGTGCACGGTAATGGTTCGCTGCCCTACACACCAAAATTGGTGTAACAGGTTCATGATGATGATAGTGGTTAATTGTTGACTTGTTCATTATTGTTTTCATTGTTATCATCATGGTTAAAGAAAAAAACCCAAACAAACAAAGAAAAGAAATTTATTATGTAAAGAAAAAAATTAGGTTCCACCGAGACTTGAACTCGGATCGCTGGATTCAGAGTCCAGAGTGCTAACCATTACACCATGGAACCACTGGAACTTGGAAACATAAAAATGAATAATACTATTTAATAGTTTTAAGGCGTTATTACAAATTGGTTATTATTTTGAAAGTCAAAATATCTCTACACATATTCTGCTTTATTGTTGCTTTATTAAATTTGGCAAATCATCTCAAAATGGAGAATTATAATTTTGTTCAGCGTTCTTAACGCACTCGGTTCTGATAATTAGCTCAAAATCTCTATAAATAATAATAAGTTAAAGTTAGACTTTAAAAGTGCTTTATTAGGCAATTTGTTTTTTTCTTTTGTTTTTTCTAATTTTAGACCACAGGAATTTAGATTTGAAAAATACTAAGGATTGAAGCACGCTGTTTCAGAGCGGAAGCACTTCCCCTGTGACTTATCACTCCAATCGTAGCGAAAACGTCTTCACGTGACGTAATTTATATTCTAAATATAGTATCTGATGAAATTCCAAGATAATTGTCCTGACGTAGTATCTATAAATAAACTAAAACTGTAATTCTGGCCAATCGCAAGAAAGCATTATTTTAATGACTCGGCAAACGTCCGACCAACGTTGGTGGATCGGTGTATTAATATTTCTTATGTCAACAATTCTAAGTGGCTCTATGCTTGTCCACAGCAACAACAGTCTAGACGAAAACGCCACAGCAGCAGGACTGTGGAAAAGTGTCAAGACTTGGTGACGGTGTGTTACATTTGTTCAGTGATTATATTTCTTTTTAGGTTCGCTAAGTGGACGAGAAGTACAATATCTTAGTTTCTTTTTTGTCTTTGCTTTGAAAAGAAATAAATAAGTAGATCTAGAATCTACTAGATCTAACCTTTAGACTCGAAGATTAGCTGTTCGAAACGCGGAAGTCAGTTGTCACTCCATAGATCTACTCCAGCACTTTCTCACCCTCAATCACGCCTTTGGTTTTGTTCGAAAAATCACATGTATGTCTAGACTGGCATTTAATATTTATCTAGATCTAGATTCTAGATTTAGAGTTTAGCTTGAAAAAACAGACCAATATTACAAATTCAGTTGTATAAAGAATTGTTTCTGAACAACAGTAACAATGGAGTTTTGTAGTAACAATAATGACGCCAGTCTAGGCTCATGTTTTGGCGTTGAGTCCACTGATGTTGACCAATTGTTCAGTGTTAATAGCGTTCTAAAGAATGTTAATGATGGAGATTGTCTTATGCCCATGGTCAACTCTGACGTCAGTTTTGCACCATCGTTTGATTTCTTTGACATGGATGATCAATCTTTCAGTATTGCCACACAGGAAATGTCTACCCGATCAAACAGCAGCAATGCCAACACTCAGCAGAAGTCACCATGGCATGAATCTGACAGTGGAGTTTCAGAATCTCTTAGCGTCCTTGGAAGTCCACAGTCTCTAGAAGAATTGTTTGGGCCACCTGATGGAATTGGAATGGCTGTCAACAACACAGATGTCTGTCCCAGTCTACAAGTTTCTGGCTTACATGCTGACAGTGAGGATGTTGACGATGACCTTATGAATTATTTGTGTGGTGATGGTCAACTATTTCCTTCTGAAGTACCAAAGGAATCAGTGGATGGTGTTCTCGCTCCAAGTGACGTAAAAAGCCAGGCTGTCCAAAAATGTGACGCTGATGTGCTGTCTCGCAAAAATATAGAAATAGAATCTGATGGTGAGATTGATTCAGGCCCAGAAGACAGAAGAAACCTTGTTGATCAGTCTTTGAATTATTTCAGTCATCATACCAATTTTCCGTCTCGCTCTTGCAGCAAAGACATTAAAATAGTTAGAGTTGTAAAACCAACCAGCTCACAGATGCCTTCCACTGATGACATTATGAATGCCCTTGATGAGCGTTCTAAGAAGAATGCTAAGCAGGCAAAGTTGAATCGTGAAAAGAAGAAAGCTTATATTAATGGTCTAGAAAATGATGTTGAGAATTTGAGAAAGGAAAACCTTGAACTCAAAACAGACAATGACAAAATGAAAGATGAAATGCAGTCACTTGAAACAGAAGTTGAATATCTTAAATCAGTTTTAGCCAATGCAAGTGCTTTGTCGGGTCTACTGAAAAATATTAACAATGTTCAAAATGTATCATTATCTTCATCATTGACCAGCCGGAAACGCCACTCTGCTGGAGATGATCACAGTTACAATATTTCTGGAGGATCATGTGTGAAAAGATCTCGGTTTGTGAAAGAAAATCTGAAAAAGGCAGGTGTTTGCCTACATGTCAGTGACGGAAACGCGTCTCTTGAGTTTTGCTCTCACTGTTCTAACCTTGCAAACAAATCATTTTCTCAGTCATGACCGCAACATCAAGAACCACAAGTTTGGGAATAGGAAGAGCAAGAACTCTGGCACTGACTCTTTTTTCTGTCGCCTTCTGATCGTCCAGCACCATGCACCATGTGTGGTTCCAGATCAGAAAAATGTGGTCAATACTGATGAAATGTTTATTATTTTTAAACATATCCTTGAACTCTGTGAAGGATCATTTGTATATTATCTATATACTGTTCATGGTTTCTTTAATCAGATTCCTTTTCTTCTTAGGTACAAGTCATGTCCATATGTCTTTGCTGTTGTTTGGGACTCGAGCAACCTAATTTTAATTTGGTAAGATTGAGTATTGTGCATTTTTCATTACACTCATTATGAAATATGACTTTTGTTCTTCCTCTAATATTTTGAAAATAATTCTTTCCAATGATTAAATTCAGAATGAATTACAATTTGTCAGTAATGTACTGTTTTATTCAAATTATATTAATGGAATCTACTCCTATCAGCATCAGTATCTTTTTTTTTTCTACTTAAGATTCTGTTGGTGCTATAATGTAGGCTAATATGTTCTCTGTTTTGCATTCTCCTATTACCTTTCATTTTCAATGCTTTGTCAAGTTCTTTCAAAGAACTTACTGTCTTGTTATTCTCCATGCAGCGTTCTTTTGGGAAAGATGAAAGTTGGAGGTGAAATGAAAAGATTTGCAGACAGCTCTTGCACCCAAATGGCTGCTGTGGGTCATACTCTGAAATTTTGGGCAAAAAGTCGAGGGTTGTGGTAAGGTTGCAACAGTGAGGACTGGGTAATGGGTCCAAACTGACAATGTTAGTACTGTTTGTTTAATAAGTATGTAGGGTTCAGGGCACTGTTTTTAGGAGGGAGAAAAAAAAGAGGGTAAAAAGGATTGGGTGGATTTTCATCTAGTAGGTTCCATAGTATTTTCAATTTTTTGTTTTACCCTCTTTCTTTGGTGATTATGGAAAAAAATTTAAAAACAAAACTAACATTGATTTTTTTTTTTTTAAACAAATGGGGGTCCTATATTCATTGTTTTATAAGTATGTTCAGTACCGTAGTAGAATGCTTTGAATTGAAGAAGCCTTCAAGTGGGTTTGTACTATTGTACTCTATTACCATAAAACTGGTTTGTTATAATCATTTAAAAATGAATACATTTGTCATACCGTAATTATCATTTTTATACTTAATTAATTTTCTCGAAAATGAGTGCTGAAAAGTTTTATTTTTGCTTCCATCTATTTGAATACTTGTTTCAAATTATGTTAATTTGATATGATGAAACTGGCTGAAAATGTGTACTTTTAATGACAGATATCTGATGTAACATTGTAACAGTAACATATCTGATGTCCTTTTGTACTCATGCATTTTAAAAGTTTGTTTCAACCATTCTCAGAGGGCCAGTACAGAAACGTTGCACAGCATCCAAATTTTTAAAGTGCTCTGTCAGCAATGTTTTCTATCCATTATAAGTTCTTTGAACCTTTATCCATCATACTTAAATAAACAGAACAGTTTGCGTGTGCAGATGATACTAGGAACTTCTTTTCAACTTTCGTAATCAAGAATTTATCTGTAATGCTCACAACCAATATCAGTCAATCAACACATGAAGAATTCCTTGAAAGGTATGCGTGTATGTTATGCTTAATTTCAGAGCTTTAAAACACTAGATCTACATTTTATTAATCTTTCTCAGTCTCATGACTTTATTTTTAAAGTGACATGAAATGGGCAGTTCATTTTGATGAATTTAATATTTTTATATTTGATAGAGTCATAACTAAGTCAGGAACACTGAGTGACTCGGGTCAGTTTTGTCATTTAAAATAATAGTTAGGTTTAAGACCCCAAGTCACTTTATTTGTAGTCTACCTTTGAACTAATATCTTCTGAAAACAATTTTACTCTTGTGAAAAGAACTCCAATTTATAGTATTGTTAAGGTAAATCTTGTTTTGTTGGTTCTAAGGTCTGTGTTAAACTCATAATGGAAGTCAGTCATGGCTATGACTCTTATTTACAATCATGTCTGGGTTTGTTAAACCATTTGTAGTAAAAAGATCTTGAACCATGGCACATAAACAAACAACACCTTTTACAAACTTTTTCTTTTGTTTCTTCATGTGTTAGAATACAGTGCAACATGGATTCGTCAGTCACGGAATCCCCGAACAAAAGTTGCTGTCCCAACTTTTTCCCCTACCTGGCCAATGTGTAATCCCGTCCAATCATATGCTTTGTAATGCGGACTAACAATTCCATGACCAGTCACAAACTTCCAAAGACACAGAGCATGTTGACGTCACTAATATTAAATTATTGCGGTTGAGATGCAATAAAGTTTTATTGCCCATTTCCTTTCCATGTAAAATTCTCTTTCCACTTTGATTTTAAATATTCTGATGAGAGTGTTAAAAAAACCTTAATTGTTTGTTCGAATCACAGTAATTAGTGTAATCAAGGGGTATAAGTCATAAAATATTTTTTTCTTTCTTCATCTCCCTTGATAAGATGGCGTCGAGCTTATTCCTCGAACAAATTTTCTCATCCCGCGGAATTTGACGTATGTGTGTTGCACTGTATCTACTTCCTAGTAATGTTAGTGCTACTTCTGGGGCCATATTAAAAAAACAACAACTAGCAACCAGTGTAACAAAAAAAGCATGAAAAATATTATACTAATATTAGATTTCTATGGCAGTTTCGTTTGAAGTGAGTTTTTTTTATTTTCTGAAACAACAGTTTAAGTCATCTATTTCATCAATATGTTCTTAGTAAAATAAAAAATATTTTTGAATTTATTACAAGCATTTTGCTATTATTATAATGCACACACCGACGTTCTGAGAATGGATCTTTCACTTTTACTGGCTGCTACTTCTCATTGTTTACGATATCTTTCATAATTGTCAGTTTTTAGTGACAGATGCATCAGTGTTAAATGTTGCTTCTTATAATAAGGTCTAGAAAAAGTATGTTGAATTTATTTTTATCAAACTTAACCTTTTTCAGAAGATTTGTGATTCGTTTCTTCACGTTTCAATGAATAAAATGAAATGTTGGTAAAGGAAGCGAAATGTTACAAGGTTATGTTCTAGTTGATTAGCCTTGTAATTGGTTCTTGTACATTCCTGAGAATTTGGACCTCGACTGCACCAAGAGAGCTGCGTATTTCAGAGCTAGGACTTTACCAAAGTGCAACATTGGATCTGTTTTGGTATTATTATTTTTTTAACAGGATAGAGATTCCATCTCTGATCTTTGATTTACACTAATGCAATTTATTATCTGGATGTTTGTAAATTGTTACATAACATTGATGATTCCGTAATGCTTGGTTTACAGTATACCATTAGATATCAAAACTATTTATGAAATTTTAATGTCAATGTGAAAGAGTTATGTTTGCTTTCAAAGCATCATCGATTTTGTTTCCCTTCTTTATCTTTATTAATAAGTAGCATTGATACAAAATAAATCTTATCACTAATTTGAAACTAAATTTGCCGGCTCTTCCAACAAAAAACTCAAGTCAAGAAAACTACTACAGACCCGCTGCACACCCGCCCCAGCCTCATTTTTTTGCTGTGAAGAAAGTACACGTAGCTCTGGCTCAGTCTCTTGTTCTAGGAAAACAGAAAAAGGATTAGTGTGTATCCTCCTCCTCCTCCTTTGCTTGTATTATGGACAACCCTAACAAAGTAATATTCAATGACAAAATTAAATTAAAATTCTTAAAGAAGGTAGCCTTTGATGAAAAATAAATAAAAGTGAAATGATGTGCACCTGACATCCCCTAGAAAAATAAAATTGATACAAATTCATATGGACATTCTTATTCTTAGGCCTCCTTGGGCTTTAAAAAAAAAAAAAAAACATAGTCTGGCAGATTCCATTTCAGCCATTGTCTACTAATACAAATGTACAAGTTTTGGTAAAAGTAAAACTACTTTGGGGGCATATGAAACAAGAGATAGGGCCCTAGTGTGTAAATTGTGCCATTGACAGCTAGATCTATAGTGACTTAATTTCTCAGTGAATCTTACTTGAAGCAGATTCCACTGTATTTTTTCTATATTTAATTATTGCAGCACAGAAGTATTTTTTCTTGCCAATAGATTGCCTGTATGATGTTTAAAGTTTTTGAAATACATGTTTATTTTTAAACTGAGAGAGTACAAAAGTACATACCCTACTTGAAGAAGGCTTCTTGGTAGTTTCAGTACCAGTACTTTTAACATTGTCAGTTTGCTTGTGTCACAATTTGTTTTGATCATTAAATGTTGTAAATACATGTAATATTGTTGTATTATAATGTAAAAAAATGAAAAATAAAATATATTTTATTGACAAGAAAAGTATGTGTCATTCATATTGTGTGTACCGGTATACTTGAGTATTTGTTTCTTTTTAATTTATCTAGAGTTGCATAAGTTGTGCAGTGCTGCTGTTAGTAAAATGCCTCAAGTCCGGTAGGACCTGTTGGATAGATACCAACTACTACTACTAACTACCACTAGATTACCTCCAAGTCCTAGACAGGATGCAAGTCTGTTGTGGGCCCTAGTTGAATATATGGCAGTAGGCCTATGGTACGGTACCCAATTCACACCTGTATGGAGGAAAGGAATGCAAGTGTATAGAGGCTATATCGTCACCTCAGTTTACAATTGTCATATGTCCACTGAACTCAGTTTTGAGAAATCACGTCTCAAAGAAATTTTGGTACCGGTACAATACATGTTGTACATGATATACATGTATTATTGTGGACATACGACAGCGTACTGGAATTTTCACACTTAAAATTAACGGATGGTCTTGAAAATGCAAAGACATTAGTAATAGTAATAGCCTATGGCAGGCCTTTGAATCATGATGGGTTTAACTCACATTTTGTGAAAAGTGGACATACAGTGGAGTCCGCCTAAAGTGAACACAATTTATTTGAACAATCGGTTAAAATGAACGATATTCTGTGGTCCCGATTGAAACGCTATTTGTTTAAGTAAAAAAAGTAGGGGATAAAATGACCGGTTTCATGGGGAAATCGGATAAAGTGAACGCCCAAAATGAGTGAAAGCGAAGAACGGACCGACCGTATCACTGTCGCCATGATGTGAAAATAAAATTCTTTGCCTCGGGCATCAGCAGACAATCCCAGCTCGGCGTTGGCGACGGCAATCAGAAAGAAAGAGCTCTAGCCTAGTCTAGGCTCGCCCGCTGTGTTGTCCCCCCACCCCACCTCCACCCTAGACCCACCACTGCGCGTAACACACCAACCCTGCCAGCACATTCACGCCATCCATTATAGCACTGTGACCTCTCCATCCCCGCATCAGAGAAGTGAGAGGCATGACTAGACAAGACTAGGCTGGCCTATCACATGATTTTGGCCAAAATGGTTAAACTGAACCTCGGATAAAGTGAACACTTTCTTCTGGCCCCAAAGAGTTCACTTTATATTTAAGCGGACTCCACTGTACGACAACTGTAAACTGAGGTGACGATATTTTATGAATTTTAACCCAGAAACCTCGGACTGAGAGTTCAATACTCCAGTCTAACTCGACCATTCAGTCACCATGTTTCAAGTACAGTTTATGTAGGGTATGTTGCAGATTTTCCATAAGCCTTCTGGTACTGCTAATTCCTGCTTTTCACCTCTGGTGGGGTACCGGTATAGACTCCAAACATTTCTCCCTATCTAGGTTGTTCTGTCGAGTTCCATTTTGGTTTTCTCCATCTAGATCAAAGTAGGCCTACATGTAGTTCTTATCTCTAAGTAGTCTGTGGCCTGCCTCTTCACCTTTTCATTTGGGTTCTGTCAGTGCGGACTGCTGAATTACTTGACATTGACAGTAGCATCTTTGCTACAGCCTATTTTTCACTGGTTATGACAAATTAAATCTATTGGCCTACATCATAGATAATGTAATACATGTAATATAATAAATCTTTCCACAATTTGTGGGTATAATTCATTCGTACATACATGTGTATATATGTATTTGTTACAGGGGCAGAATAGCTCAGTCAGTAAGGCTTTCACTTGCTGGGCACATGGGTCTGAGTTCGATCCCCGTAAGTTCTGTGAACTTGTTTATCTTTATTCCCCCTGGCTCCAACTGGGTGGTGCGGAGTCTGAATGTTGAGCCCTATTATTAGTATTGGAGACGAGCTAGATCTATAAAATTGGAGATCCTGTGTGTACGTTGTGCATGTTAAGTTAAAGATTCCTTGACAGTCTAAAAAAAGCCATAACATAATTGTTACAAATTAACACTTCAGTAAATTTTATCACTACGGTACTACTATACAAATACAACATACATAGTCATCATAATACACATGTACTGGTAGTAGGCCTGTCGCACACGGTATTGGGTCTACATTTAATCATGTAGGCCTATAATAATACATGTAGTAATGGGCCTACATGTGCAGTAATAAATAATAATAGTAATAGCCTACTTCTGAAATACAGCCACTTTTTTTCTGGAATGGGCTAATTAAAACCCCTCTCTGGAAGTGGAAGACTATAAACTGACCACAACCAGGCTGTAACAAAAAATACTTGGAATATAGGAGTGTGTTACATCCCAATGGGTTTGAGTGTGAGAGTGAAAAGAATCTTTAGAAATTAGAAGTACATTTCATAGGAAGTAGAAGCCACTAGATGGTGGGCTAAAGCCTGACCCATGGGTGACTTGTGTAACAGTAACAATTAACATAAGTGATACCGGTACAACATTTTATTGTGCTCGCTACTGGTGCATGACATCTCTATGCAGTAGAGCAGAATGAAAAATGTGCTGAAAACCATCGTCAACTTGAAGATGAGATAAGATACCAAGCTACCAGTACAATGTAGGCCTACATTATGTGTCTTGCAGGTCAGAGCCAAATCCGCAGTTAATCTAGCTAGTGAGTGAAAGAAGAAAATGTGTCGTGTATTCTACGAATAAAGGCCACCGGTAGTAGATTTAGTTCATCTGGGAATCAAATTACGGGTACTCCAAGAGAAATTGTCTCACGTAATTATTAGGCCTTATAATGGGCCAGCAAAGGCCTATGGCTGAACCCATCTATCTGTAAGAAGCAGATTGGAAAGAATATCCGTTGCTTTCTGTTTTATTCAAAATAAATTTGACAATTCATTCTTATTTCATTATACACAATGTATCAATGATTCATAGACTTTTAAATCTACTTCTAGATCTCTAATCTTTCAACTCAATTCCATTTGAAACAAAATGCTACAGTTCAATTTTATAATCCATCCATTATAAAATTTACATTTGAGAGGGGGACTGTTCAAAACTACACAAAATTACAAAAATCACAAACCATCTTTCCTTTGAGCATTTAAACTTACTGGGCCAAATTCAGGTCATGGACCCTTGTCTGACCATTTGACCGCACAAAAGATTTAAGCCTGTTCAGTTTATTCTTCTTCTCATTCAAAAATCAAATACTGGTCACAGTTTACTCAATTAAGGTCACTTATTTGCGACGTTAATGTGTTTTTAATTCATTATTCATTGGCGAACTCCAAAGTCTAAAGGCAGCATAAACCAGGAGGGCATGCAAAGGTGACTGCTCACACTACTCATACCATAAAAATAAAAGTCCATAGATCTAGCCTATCTGTGACCATTCAAAAGAAAAGTTGAACACAGAAAAAAGGCAATATGATCATTTCTATGCCTTCGAATCGTCTATTGAGGCAGAATGTGGCTCTAGTTCAACCTCTTGCCCACTATTCAACTGGCAAGGAATTGAAGAAAGTTAGCACATAAGATGAGGAAAGGCTGTTCAAGTTACAAGCTTACAAGTAATGTATTTTACATGTCAATAAATAAAATGTTTTTATTTCCTTATGATGGCACTTGCATAGCATGCCCTTCTGACAACTGTAAAAACTAAAAATAAAGTAAAAAAAAAAAATCTGGAAAGAGAATATAATATGGCAGCAGTGTACCAGTATTGGCATTACTACAATTACATTGTATTAACTATCTAGCTTACTACATGTATAGATTATTACAATTTACTGATTCCCAATTTTTAATTCCTAATCCTAATGACATTATCTCAACTAGATCTATCAAGTCTATACAGATTACATCATGTATTACAATTTAGATCTACTGATTCCCAATTTTAATTCCTTGTCCATGTTACAGTTACATAAAAAACACTTTACTTGTGTAATATTATATATATATATGAACCAACACAATGTAAAGATGCACATGGGAGCTCCCTAAGATGGGGGGAAAAGTTTTACCCTTATCCAAAGCAATTACATGTAAAGTATAATCAGTCACTGAGTCAGTCTTTCCCCCAAAATAGCAAGCATTAATGAGCGAGCCCTCACTGACTTTGTTAAAGTGTAAGAAGTCTTTTCTAATTTCTATTACATGTATCCTTGAATAGCTTTAAAATTAACAGCCATTTGCTTTTGCTGATTAAGACTATCGTATTTCATGTCAAATATTGCTGTTTTTGAAAAAACACTGCATGAAAACCATTATATTGCAATTTTGCAAACAACCAAAAGTGCAATGACAGAGCATGAAGTAACCAAATTGTTTTCAAATTCAAATCCTGTAATTTAACTAACTCCCAATGAGTACAGCTTCTACATTGTAAAATAGCCTACTTTGAATGTGTACTCACCATTTTCTGTCACCATCATAAAGTGCAGAAATTATATTATGTCATGGACGATGCTTTTACTTTTAGTAATGTATTGCTATTACTAATACTATGGCCAAAATGCATTTTTCCAACTCCATGGGTTAAGAAAAAATTGTTTGAGTAATCAATGAGACACAATGGCGCTGTCTTTCAATTTTCATCACGTACCAGTGACTTTTGTTACACAAACAAATGCAGGCCTCACAATGCATGGAGGGGCCAAGAGGCTGGAATTAGGGGGGTTATGCAAGATAGGCCCATTGATTGACACGAGCTACAGACAGTGTACACAATGACATCACATGCAAACATTATTATTATATGTCTGGTTTTATGACAAAACATCTGGCACACTGAACTGCTAAACAATTTAGGTGTTTTGCTGACCTAGTAATGGTTAACTGGTAGAATTTAGTTCGCCGATAAAGCTTTGACGAATGTGTGATGTAAATATTATTCAATGTACAAATAAAACAAAGAGAAAAAGATGGGATGACAACTTTTGTACGGGGAATCCGCGAGTTCAACTAACGCATTTCGAACTAATACTAGTATTACTAAATTAGCATACATGTAACTATTGTTTGATTCTTAGTAATGCCAATAAGACCCAGAGCTACATGGTGTACTAATAACCTTGATGGAAGGAGAACTGAATTTGTTCTTTCTACAAACAATGTAAGGCACAAGAGAAAAAATACTTTACTGACAGTGATAGAGCTGAAATACTGAAAGAAAAGGCCAAACAAAATATATCGTACGAGGAATGAGATATTTGAAAGAGAAGTATTTTTCTTGTACGTCATTGTCACACTCTGATAAATATGGTACTTCACTCCCGAAACACAGCAGTTTACTTTTTTTTTCTTGCTTTTAATATGCATGTTGTCAGTTTTCATGTAGTTAGACTTTTCTCAGATCAGTTTCTACAGAATATTCTGATATCCCGTGAATCCAGACTGGGATAGATACGGCTGAGAGTCAACCAACAGCCTTATGATTGTGAAATTGTGCAACCACCAACACCAACCATATACATGTACTACATGATGTATTACATTACTATGTAAATGCAATGTCCAAACAATTTTATGAATTATCTCAATTTTTTTGTTTAGTCAATGACTCCTTGGCAAACCTTGACCTTTTCATGGTTCATCTCACAAACATGCATTATCTAGAATGCAAGTATTGCAAGGGTGACCTGTGATTTTGTGTTTGTTGCACATTAAATGAGAGTGTAATTTTGTAACTTCAGTGATCAAGAAAAAGTTATGTGAGCATTGGCCTGCTCTGACAACTACATTGTAATCTGCCAAGGGCACAAAGTAATCCAAGCATTTTCATGCATCAGCCATTCTCTCTCAAGCTTGAAGTGACTAACGGAGTAACAACAGGTCATGTGTCCTGCCTTAATATTTATTGAGGACATTTTTTGTCATTCATTGCCAATGGCCACTTTGTATCTACTGTAATTGGCCTTTTTGTTTTTGAGATAAAATTCACATTGCACAGCGGAGTATTTTTTTTAATCTCCAGTTCACACACACACCCCTGCACGTCATAACTGTATATCAGGAATATTTTACTAAACAATAAGATCTAATAAAACTGGTACAGGACAAACCTGGATTAGGTTGGGTTTTTTTCATTGTACACTTCAGCTTGAAAAAAAAACCCTCTAGGATTAGTAGAATCTATACTGTATGTGAAAGGGGTAGTACCAGAAGAGAGAGTTAGTAAGTCTATTCTGCTGCTGGTAAAGCTAAAAAAAAATAAATAATAATTACCTTATCACAAACAAATTTAAAGAAAAAAGAAGGGATATCAAGAACAAATACAATTTTAAATCAAGTTATACATGTTCATGTATAATATAACATTATAATACATGTACGTACATTGTAGGCCTACTCATACATTATGTGTGTGCATCATGACAAGCTTCAATAAGCTGTATTCAGTATCCTGTTGTGAAATCCAACGTTGAAATAAAGGGTTATCTTGAGTTAATTAAAACATGTGCATGAGTTACGACTCTTTTAATACATGTACTTATGAATCAAGTACATGTAGGGCCTGCTCATTGACCAAAACTTCCAACATTAGAAGTAGAAGGCAATTGCAAAAGCTCCCTGCTTCATGTTCATACTTCCACAGGTATGGATTTCTCAAATGTTATACATGTATTGGTATACTGTATCACATAGACTCATTTATAAAGATAAATTTTAGCACGAGTATGTGAATGATGTCTCCCATGGTAGGTAACTCAGTGGAAATGGCAATGCACTTGACAATCACTTCAAACAGCATTTAATCCAAATGGAAACCTACAGTAATTTCCTAATCTTAAAAAAGTTGATAGACTGGTTGATATTCAAACAATGGGGCTGTTAAAGCAAGACCGTAGTGATACTGTTTCCCAGCCACCTTATACTACTTATACACTAAAGCATTTGTGAAATGTTAAAAAGATATAAACTTTGTTTATACTACACCTTGAAATTATTAATTTAACATTTCAAATCTTATTCTTTCTCACAGAGAATGGAGGCAAACAAGCATATCAACAGTAACTGTATGCTCCAGGAAAATGTCTGTTACTTTGTCCCAAACATTAACTTCAATATGACTAAAGCCTTATGTAATAAATTACTGAATATATTTATTTATTTTAACTGCTACCAGTACACTATATCAATTCACAAGACATATATTCTTTCTTCGCAGAAAGAAAACACAAACAAAATAGGTTACCAATTATAAAATACAAAAACATAGCTAATGTGTAATCTTGTTTTATTTTACAAAATCGCGCATGTATTTTACTTTAATAATACAATAACCTGTAAGAACCAACCTCTTACTAATCCATTTAAACAAAACCACAACAACCCTTTAAAGAAAAAGGAGAAGAAGCCAGATCAAATAAAACTCATGTCCATGATGAAAAGAAAAAAAAAGAGGGATTATTAGAAACAGAGGTTTTATAAACAATTCAGTATTATATATTGGAAAAATATCCCTGACCCCACACTTGCATTTACACAGCACACAATCGTCTCATTCTCTCATATACAAGCATGTTCCACCCATCACAGTGTTCTGGTGTCTTGAGCATTCTCCACTCGCCTTCAATTTTCCAATATGTATAAACATCACTTTTTCCCCCGTTCTAATTCCGCCACAGACATATTTTTCTTTCACATTTTAGTCGTTCCAAGATTGTTTTTTTCCTCAATTCAATAGCATTTACAGGCTAACATGCACTCTCAAAGGTTAATTATCTGAATCATGTAGAATTTACAATCTCTAACACTCTACTATGCCATCAATCTTGTAATGCTGCAAATTTATTTTCCAGGGTCAGGTTTGCTCCTTTCCGATGGCCAGGATTCTCTATCAGGTCTGAAGAGCCAGAGGTGCTATAACTATCTCTGAAACATACAACAAATCAAAAATTTATAATTGTACATCAAGGCAAACATTTAACAGTCACAAACAATTGGGTAAGAATTATACTTTTAAACTTGGTAATTACAACAGCCTACAAGATCAATGACTATCATGGGATGACACAAGCGATTCCGTATTCCATGTTCAGCACTAAACCAAAAGCACTAGCATTAAAAAAAAGTGCCATACTGAAATATTTTGCACAATTATAAAACCATTATGCACAGCAGTGAGTTTCAGTATAACACAACGTTGCACATATTCTAAGTGACCAAGATTATGTAGCTTGACATCAACCACTTGCAAACTGACTTAGGGTAAAACTACACTAACACTAGACCCGACAGTCAGACTGGAGTGTTTTCCGGTCAAAATATCGCGCACAGAAATTATAGTAATGACATGTACGAAGAACAGCCTGCCCTACGTCCCGGATCAGACCGTATCCAATAGAACACGGTCTATCCATTCTGACCGTTGGGCGAAATGGGAGATCATTTCAGCATCAATAGTTCATTTTATTACGCCCCTTTTCCCATCACTTGTCTTTACATAACCGCTACGTCCCTTGTGGTGTAATGTAAACACTAAACACACTTTATTTATTGTTCTCTGCAGAAGACTTCGAAAGTGAAAGCATAGACTCGTCATAAGCCCACTATCAAGGATGGTAAAAAGCTGATTCTATGGGTCCAGCAAAGGCCAGCTATCTTTGACAAAAAAAGATAAACTGAACCACAACCGTGATTTTATTCAATGAGAAATCAAAGCTGAGGAGATGAATAACAACTTTCTCCTGCTACCCGCCATTTTTGCAAAAGACTACAGTGTCAGACTGTCAGTTTCTGATGGCAATGTGGAGGTTCGCCCGCTGACAAAACGCCAGGTCTAGTGTTAATGTAGTTTTACCCTTAGAAAGATAGCTAAGTTTCTCAAAATCAGTTATTGGGGAAACTCATAATAAATGTCTAGCATTACTACTTTAGTGGAGTCCATTTCATGTGAATTTTATGGGATAAGAGACAGTTCATTTTAACCATTCATACTGTAAGCTTATAATTTGAACGGTGAAGCACAAGATATAAAATTCTCAAGTTTTCGTTAGTCCTGAACTATGAATCATCATCTACCCATTAAGCCCACTGGCTAAGGGCAGCAATAAAGGATCTCCACTTCTGTCTGTCATGGGCCATCTTTGTCAAACTCCCCCACGTACTAGTAGTAGTAGTATCATTTGGACTACACTTCTATATCATGTGTGTCAATCCAAGTCTGAAAGTCGTCGTCACATCTGTTAACTTGTTCATAGC
>JBDFRD010585265.1:0-16997 GCA_039654405.1 Bullina lineata | reverse complement strand
TGGAAAGGGATCATTAAAACAAACCCATACACCGAAAGGTAGAGTTGGGGACAGATAAAGTAAGTAAGTAAGTAAGAATTAGAATAAGTTGTGCAGTCCTCATTGAGATGAATGGGGTTGAAGTGATGCTAGTGTGTTGTAAGAGGAGAATAAATGGTGAGCGAGGTCATGGCTGCCAAACCCAGGTTGAGGATGGATCCAAAGATCAACAACTCATTCTGTAACAAAAAAAAGATGTTGTAAAAATACACATACAAACGTAAAACAACTCCCTATTTTTGGAGATGATGGAGCATCTTCAGATGAAAGAATATTGAAATGGGACACATGATAAGGTTCAAAGGAACTTGGAAATAGCTTGTTTGTGGCAAAAATGAAGACATTGATGATGAGGGATTAGAATAAAATGAAGATTTATAAAAAATAAGCTTTAAACTGGCAGTGGACTCCAATAGCCTTTTTCTTTTTCAAACACATTATTACAGTGGTCTCCGTCTAAGAACTTGCCATTCTCGTGAAACGGAATTTTTCTGATATAATCCTTCCACCTAAGAACACGGTCTTCTCACCTGACTAATTTTTTTTTTAAACAGTCGCCGCCTAAGTCGCAAGAAACACTGTCTGCCACCCTGCCTTTGTTCTAGAGTTAGGCCTGAGCTGTGGTAGAAAGCAAAGCCGCATTCTCTCTGCCCCATCGCCCCAACCCACCCCCGTTCAGCAGGCCAAGCCTTCTATCCACTCTCATCGCCCGAAGCGTGTCCATTCAGCTCCATTCCTCCCCACCCCCCTTGCGTCTTAGCCATAATTGACTAGATCTACGCTTTGTTGTTGTGTCCCGCCCTATTCTCCGACCAACACCTTCAACATCCCCTTCCCCCCCCCAAAGTCTGTATGTCGTGTGACCCCGCAACCTAGTCTCACCCCTACCCAGACATGATGCAACACCGCTCTTTGTTTTGACCTATGTAGGCCGAGTGGAAGTATCATCTCAGCGCGGGCTCAGAACAAAGATGGGTTTTTAAGTCAGAATTTATGGAATGGAGCTGCGAGCGTCTTGCATTGTTTTGCGTAATGGAGACGGGGATTATCTAGCAGGGAATAAGCATGGTTTTGATTGATGTTTTTAAAATTTAAGAAAGCCAATCACAGATTGATTTGGTCAGAGATGACGCTCCATTAATTTGGTAGTGCGGTGAGAAATGAGGGCTATTATGGTATACATCATGATTTATCCCCCTTTGAAATCCGCCTAAGAGCCCGATCTGGCTAAGAACACGGTAATCGTGTCTCCCGAGGGGTGGGTTCTTAGGCGGAGACCACTGTATAAGAAGTAGAAGCTGAGATTAACAATTAAGGAAAGAATATTCACTTTGCTTCTTAGCTTTCTAAACTATGCTGTCGATTCTCTTAATTACTGTTGTAATGCTTCGATATAAATCAAAGTTCTTGTTTTTTGTTAAGTTTTTAAAATTAGATTAGCATCTTTCATATTTATAAAGTCTGGAAGAGAGATTTGTAAATGGATATAATTGCAATGAGTATTTAATTCCTACAGTATCATCAATACAGATTGAACCGTTTACAGGTTAAAATTTGTTTGTCGATTACAGTGAGCTTAGCTTTGCTTCGTCTGGACCTATAGTCAGCACAGTTGGGCTTGGCTCCACCTCAGCTAGTGAAAGCATTGAACAAGAATTGCCAGTGTCATTCAGACCAGTTACTCATACTCATACAAAAGGTAATTAAACTTTGTTTCATTTAAATAAAGTTAAAAAAAAATGATTTTATCATTATATAAGTAATGTTGAAGCTCTTTCATTAGCTGGAAGTGTGCTGAGCTCTTATCACTTTTATTTTATTATGTCTCAGACATACAAACTAAAGCTCTCTCAAAAAAACTACATGTAAATAAGAAAGGACAGTTCTATACTGAGTGCATTTCAAAACACAAACACTTTTTTTGTGTATGAAACATCCTTTTAATTAAAAACCAGTAGCACTTACTTTTTTTTGCCGCCGTGGAAGACTTACTTTCAACATCACATGTCCAATCCATCTCAGAGTTTTTTTTTACTATGATTGTGACCGTATGCTCTTCCTCACATTCATTGTAGTAGCAAAACATGTTTCTCGTTCAAAAAAATGCAAATTTTAATTTGAATTAAGCATTACATTTTTAAATGTATTCAGCATATTTGGTAACTAATTCACTTGATTATTTAGCTTCACTCCAGCATTCACAAATTTATTATCTGGTAATATTTAATACAATATTTCCTTATTTTCTATAAAAGGCATTCTTGAAAATCATTGGAGATTACTAGCATCAAAGCAGACAGAATCAGCTGACCAGCCGGCTATCCCCAAATCTCATTCAGGCGACATTCTGTCTAGATGGAGGTTGAGGCGGAAAATGGAAGAAGCATCTGGGTCAGCACCATCTATTGCCAAGTGTCAGAAAAATCCAAAGGTAACAGTTATAATTCTTTTTAAACTAAATATTTGTAATAATATTATTCTTACATTACTCGATTATTGTGCAAATTCTTTCAAATAATAAAATCTGTGTGACACTAAAATTTACTTTTCTGTACTTTTCTGTCGTTCACATTTTCATGAACTACAGTCCAAAATGCATTTGTCGAACTGCGTGGATTGAAAACAATTGTTTGAGGAATCTGTCATTCAGGGAATATGTGAGATGAAATTTTGTTAAGGGAGACAACCAGAATGACTAAAAACCAGATAGTGGAGAAAAAAATGCTGTGTGAATGTGGAATGGGAAGTAGGCTAAAACTTTATTGTATCTCAGTCTCAGTCATGTCAGCAAACCTAGGCTTATGTCTAATTTTATCAATATCCATGCCTTCTTTGTCTCTATACGTTTGGGATTGCTGTTGAATTCTTAGTTTGAATTACAGAGCATATGATGGGATGGAATGACAGGAAAAAGTAGGGAGAAGGGAAAAGTGACATTATGATAACGCTATCTTTCACACATGAGTGACTTTTATTACACTCAGAATAGCAAGCGTCACAACACATGGACTTGGTGAGAGGCTGAAATTGGTGGTGGTGGTGGTGGTGGGTGGGGGGGGGGTGTACAGTGTACACAATGACATTACATTCGCAAACATGACTATACGCCTGGTTTTATGACTTTCAAAACACTTGGCAGATTGAAGTGCTTAACAATTTGGGTGTTTTGTGGGCCTTGAAGAAACGAATTGAAACAGGAAATTTCCTGATGTAATGATTAGTCGGCAGAACTTAGTTTGAGGAATATTTCAAAAGGTTAAATGAATGTGTGAAGTAAATACAAAGAAAATAAAGGGAATAAGTTGAGCTGACAGCTTTGTTCAGGCAACTTGTGTTGGAATGTACATGGTTATGGAATTGTACCCAGCTTTTCAATGGATATTGTGATAAATTTATTATGTTTTGAAGTTGAAAGGCTTTTCTTTGTTATTTATCTTTAAGAGCTAGATATAAGTTTAATATTTAAAGTAAAGTCATTGCATTTTTTGTTAAAACAACTGATATGTCCTTGTACATTTTATCACATAGTAATAGTATAGAAGTAGAAAATGATGTAATGCTTCAACTTCAAATTTCATTTGTAGCAGTAATTACTTTATTGACTTATCATACAGACAAAAATGGATGTTCGCCTTGAAGAATTTAAACAGAAACTGCTCTCTCAGAGAGCTCTTGTTACACCTGAAGATATCCAGTATGAAAGACAGAGGATGAAAATAATGACAGACGAAGAAATTGTTGAGGAAACTGTGCCAAGGGAGGTAAGAATCAGGAGCTCATGAAATAGTTAAGTTAAAGTTAAGTTGTAAGGGTACGATGTGGAAGAAATTTTCTAAAGAAAAGGAAGTTCCTTCGAAGCCTATGACGTCCATAAGCCGAAGCTTATCCTGGTTCGGTAGAGTGAAGCAGAAGTAATGGTTTTTACATCATCTCCCAGACAAGATGCAAGGCTGTTGTAAGTTGACCTGCCCAGCAGAATATGCTGGTGCCCTATTCACACCCGTGTTGGTAGAGAAAAAAAGGTCCAAAGGCACGGTCCAGATTCAAACCCTGGACTCTAAGATTACATTGGAGTTTAACGCTCTAACCGTTCAGTCTTGCAAAACCTAAAATTTTCCACATAAAGTTATCATGTTCTTTCCAGAGAAATACATTGCTTTTAGAAAAGGTCTGATGTGATGGATTGTGATACTTTTGTGTTTTGTTTGAGTTTTAAAATATACCGTGAATATTAGTCTTTGAATCTGACTCGTCTTTTTCTTACTTTTCAGAGAGGTGATAAGCAACAACCACTTACCGGACAGCCTGACCCAATATTAGAAAGGATGCATCAAATAACTGGAACTGAACCTGGTCATTTATCTGCATTTCCGAGGAGGATTTGTCAAGATCCAGTTCCAGAGCCTCAAAACTTTCCAAACAGAATAGGTGACATCACACGAAATGTGCTAGCTGACAATTCTAATGACAACAATGTTGGACAATTTATAAATGTGACCAGTGCGGGAGATAATTCGCAACCACTTTTTCATAAGGATCGTAATACCACTGCTGCTTCTAATAATACAGGTTTTGTGATAAATGATGTGAATGTTGACGATTTTCATTCTGAAGTTATTTGTGATGCTAAGGAGAAGATGCACATTTTAAGTCAGAATAGCAGCGTATCTTCTCTCTCTCCTGATGAGGTTGATTTAACTCAGGGAAAGAAGCTTTTGAAAAACAGTCGTCCTTATGGACATAATTCTGAGCAAGTCAGTTGCACAAGAGGTGCCACGCAGGGTCAGCGTGACCGGAAAAATTTGTCTTCTTTTGAAAAGAATGAAGTATGTGATGAGGAAGAGGATGTTGTTTCAGTCAGAAAAGGAGCAAGATCAGATGCTACAGTTTTACACCAGTTTTTGGAGGCAGAAAAACCAAGTGATCAGTCTGAACAGAGCTGTTCAGAGCATGGTGTTGATGGTCAAAAGAAATCTGGTGTAAAAAAGCCGAGCAGCAGGAAAGGTCCAAAGGATGTAACTGGAGAGGATATGGAAACAAGTGATGTGAATAATCAAAAGAATTCAATTAAAGAGAAAAACAGAAGTCGCCGAAAAAAACCAGGCTTGAAAAATAAAGCGAGAAGTGATGATAATTCAAGTTTAGTGGAAATTGAGCCTGATAAGTCGAACAAGGATGAAATTTCCTCTGAGAAATTTGTGAATAAAGAGTTATGTGATGTACAAAGTGACGGTCAAGAAAGACAAAATTTGTCAGGAATAACCTCCTTACAACCAGAAAATCAGGGCCCTCCCCGCATTGATAGGGTACCAAGATCTGGGAGGCACAGCACCTCCTCAAAACCTTTGCCATCTCTGTCTCCTAAACCAGACAGGCCCCAAGTGCGCAATGCCATTGGACAGGTGAGTACTTTAAAACATGCTGTGATATTTTCATATTTTGTATTGTGGGAACATTTAAGTGGGAATTCTCTCGTTTCATCATTTCACAGATCATACAGTTGTAGTATTTTTTAAAATGGACTTTTTTTTTGTCTTTTTGTTTTTGTTCAAGGGAAGTAAAAGCACTAAAGGCTCAATGACAGTGTTTTTGGCAGGAAAGCCCTGTAGAATTCAATTATATACTTGCCAAATAAATTTTCCCATAAAAGGAATCACAATTTTTAAGCCTATTTTTGTTAGCCTATTATTGCTGAAGTGATCTTTATGGTATCAGCAGGGATGTAAAACCAAATCTCAGTCTTTTACTAGTTATCAAAAAATATAATATAAATGAGAGCGAGGATTTTAGAATAATCCCTTGCACAGACTTCAGAACTGTTAAAACTTCTCCTAACTATTTATTATTATATTATGATGAATACACCGTATACGTAGGCTACCTGATATTTAGAGTCTGACATTACGTTTTAGAGTTTCTTCTTTTTTTTTTCCATTTCAACTGATAAGACGGTGGTGGATGTGCTGTTTGACCAATCTTCTGTGATGTCAAGTGTGGACAGCTGGGCGTCAATGTTTCCTCAATCACCTGCAGTTTCCCACACATTGCAAGAGACATGTGCCATGACACCATCTCCCGTGAAGATGGAGCAGCACAGTTTACCTCTTATGCAGAGTACTCCAGTGAACAAAGAAATAAGCAGCACAGGTACTGGGTTTTTTTTCAAACGGGATCGTAAATTGGCACAGGGTTTGTTAAGATATTTTTCTTTGTTGTACAATGAATTTTTAAAATGTTAATCATATACTTTCATGAAATAGTAAAAAAAATAAATTAAAAGTTTTTATCCAAGTCCCAGTTATTCAACAGGAAACATTCAGATCCAACGGGCTGAAACCATAGTTGAGGATATATATTTGTTTTCACACCTCAGATAACGGAGCAACAGACTTTGACTCAGACACCGAGTTCCTAGATGACCCTCTCATGCAGCTGCTGAGACAACAAAGACAGGACTACATCCTCAAGCTACAGTGAGTCTGGAGATTCGTTAATATATTAAATCCATACTAGTACATGTAGTTCTCAGTGCATTATCTGGGTAACACATGGATTTTCAATAATCTGTCTCACTTTGTCAGCTTATATTTACATGTGTAAAACAGAAAAAAAACGACATGAAAAATTATTACCTCTTTGGTCTTAGATCTCTGGGATTCACGAAAATGAAATGCAGATACTTGAAAGGTTAGGGGCACCATGAAAACGGTAGGCACAAGTTGCTACGGATGAAAAGCCAGTCCAGTATTGTGGGTGGAAAAACACTTAAAATCAGGATCCTCTCTGAGCTCATAGCATAGGAATAAGAAGGAGAAGATGAGAACAAGCAAAAAAAAAAAAGAATATCAAGATTTGCCCAAACAGTTATTTCAGAAATGTCTACAAATGATTTCATCTACACCTGAGTTTGGTCTGCAAGGTGGATCATTGTATATGTGTAAATAAAGTCCACTGCCTGATGCAACCATTCTGTGAATGTTGCTGTCAATGATAACATGCTCCATGAGTTAGTGGCTGCTGTTGCTTATAGCCACTGTGTTGGTATGCTTGAAACATATTTCTATTTTAAATGTTTTGCGCCGTGCACCACGTTATAATGTGACAGGGAAGAAACAGGACAAACATCGTCAGAATTGGCAAAGTTATCCCAGGACAGAATAAAGTGGAAATCCCTTGTGTGTGGCCTATACCCTGATAAGGGTTAGGGGCAATGATGATGATGACTACGTTATGTGGTATTTGTCTTTAATTCATTTTTTTTTGTCCACTCAACTGTCCTTTCAGAAAAATGAATTGAAATACATATATATAATATATTACATGTATATATATATATATATATCTTTGTATTGCTGTTAAAAAATCCTTAGTTTTCAACCTAAGAAATTATTGCATATTTATATACCGTACAAGTTATGTAATATGATATCAATTTATTTTCACAAGTCCTTTCCTGGACTCATCAGCAATACAAATTTTCCAATGATCATTGCAAGATAATGTGAGTGTGTGTTAGCTGGATATCCACGAGCCAGGTACATTAGAATAGTAAAAACTGTATCCATGTTATTATCATCATTATTTTGTTCTAATTTAGAATGTTATTTGTAATTTAATAATTTTATACAGAATAAAGCTCTCACAGTTCAACTAATTTTGATTTTTTTTTCTCTGTAGGTCCATAGAATCAAAGCTGCAAGACTTGGAATGCTCCTGAGAGCTTGCCAGCCCTGTCGTCTTTGATAGTCTATTTTATGTTCAAACTTATTGCCAAATCTGTTGAGTAAATAAAAATTAAGCGAAAAGTTACTCGGTGAAAAGATGAAGCATTCACTTAAAGTGTAAACCAAATTATATTTACTGCATACTTAAACCTATTACTATTAGCTGTTTTATTAAAATATTCACTTTCTACATTGTATTTTTGTTTTGTTTTAGTGTCCTGTGTTTTTCTTAAATGTACTTAAATGTGTAATATTAGTAATAAGAGAATTTAGGAACTTTTTCGATTGAACTCACAAGGCCATTTCTAAGTGTTCCCTTTAAACTACACGTATTGCATATCCAGCTTGAATCACAAGTTTACAAACATTAAGTAAAAAGTAGAAGTATGAGCGTACTGGCAGCTGGAAACTTCATTTCAAAGACTTGATTTATTCTGCGCATGTTGTCCTTTGATTGTACTTTTTTTTTTAGCAATAATTTTCATGCTACATTTGTGCTATCATCATCATCATCATGAACCTGTTACACCAATGTTACTAGTGTGTAGGGCAGCAACAAAGCTCCTCCATTCCAGCCTATCCTTCGCAAGCCTAATTTTGATACACCCAATACCACAGGGTGAAAATTTGTGCTATAACATGTAGAGAATACATTACAATGTTTTGATACAATTACAATGCTGTGTTGAGAAGTTTATGATTTTTTTTTTTATGTGGCTGGCTCAAGTTAAAAGCAAGTGATATTTTAGAAATCGTACATGTAATCCTAATACATTCTTGTTACTCTATGGCAGTGACAACCGTCTCTCCATTGTGCAGTCGTAGGACGGAACATTGTTCACTATCACTTTGAAATTTACTAGGAGTAAAATAAAAAATATCTTCAGTTTAAATGTGAAATACATGTTTCTCTGCCTATTGGTGGCATGAGGCTGAATGGTTAGAGCCTTGGACTCCCAATCCAAAGGCCCTGGGTTCAACTCCAGGTGATCTTTTTGTGTCTTTGGAAAACACTTTGCATCATTTTTCATCTCTCCACTTAGGTAGGCTACCAATTGGGTACAGCGTTCTTTGCTGGGGAAGAACCTAAGACAAACTAGAGTCACGTCTAAGAGACGATGTAAAAATCATCTGTTACGCTTCATACAGCCAAAACCAGGATTAACTCCGGCTCTATGGGCCTTGAAGATACTTTACTTAGGTTGTGGGCCCACCACAAAAACTTCAAACGCGGCGTATTTCACCAATTTCATATGACGACATGTTTATTGTACCATTTTCTTTCAAAGACTCGTTCAAACAGCACAACAATGCCTCTTTTATCATGTTCAACAGTATTGGTAATGCAATCATTTATTTCTCTTAATATTAAAGGAATTAAATTATTACATAACAAAATTTAAGAACCACAGAGGCAAACAAGCATGGCTGCTGCTGCGTTTCACCACAAAGTTGTCAAAAACACAAAAATTGGTGAAAAGAATTCTTTATTTTAGGATTAAAAAGATAAAAAAAAAATGATACAATCACAAACAAGTAGAATAAAAAATCACAAAAAAATGTTTTTAACTCTGCCTCAAAGCACATTATCACTACCGGTATCAGTATAGTTTAACAAGAAACTGGAAAAATGAAACATAATACATGTATAATAATGTATATCCATACAACATTCATCATGATGTAGTTTTGATTTACTTGAGATGAAAGGAGAATTCTACTTCTTTGTCTCTATTCTTTTTTTTAACCATTGAGCTTTGTGAGTGTTGAAGTTGAAAGGATTCCTAACACAAAAATGAAAACCAGTACCATACCATTTCATGTTTAAAAACAGTGAGCCAGCTGAGACAGCAAAACATTACTGATATGCATGAGAGATCTAGTTTACATGTCAGGTAATATGAGTGAAATGTTTATGACAAGAAGCTGCACACTTGAAAACTCTGCTGGCAAGTCTTGATAACAATCTGTGGAGAAATATCCCTGACAACTTTCAATAGTCTTATGAAGAAGCAAGATATAAATGCATAGATCTACTCTGTGTGCTCCACTTCACAAAAACATGGATTAGAAGCAAGATATACATTTTTGTTGTAATTTAATATTATGATTTGACTGTTACCAGGAAATGTATTGTTAGACTGGTAGCAAAGCACAGTCTTACTGCATATTTTGTGACAGATACAATCCATGACCTCACTGTTGCAAACATTTCACTTTGATTGGTTATCAGAATGAACCAATCATATGAAGACACAAGCAGGAGATAAAGGAGAAGGTTATGATGCATCAGATGTAAATTGTCACATTTAAAATACATGTCATGTATGTTCCAGAAAACCCTCAACATTACAGTGAAATTTTGTATTTTCTTATAAAAAAAAAAGCACAACTTGCTCCATGATTTATTTATAATGGTGTCAACGCTGACATGTCGTACTTGTTTTTACTTGTCGTACTTCATGAAATAACAATAAACGGGGCTAAAATACTCGATTTTATTTCCCAAATTCATAGGAATATTCCTAACCTTGTACAGCCATTGTTAATGCCGTTTTCTCTCAAACTGAAGGGAATTAATCTATCTTGGGATTCCTTTGTTAAAACTATGCAGATAATCATAAAGTACTCTCCATCCACCTCGAAGTATTCAGCAGAAAGAACCAAGGAGAAAAAGCAATGGCACCAATTCATAAAATGTATACAAAAATTTATATCTACACAAACTTTCAAGATGAGATTCACTTACTTCTGCAGATTCCTATCAATCAAACTGTCCTGTTTTCATTTTTACTTCCACTGTACCCATTCAAACATGCATAGATCATGCTTTAAACAAAAACATGCTACAAAAAAATAACACCATCAAAATACATTTCACAGTTCATTGACAACAGAAAGAAATAGTTCTTGGAATGTTGAAATGGAAGAATAATCTATGACAGGAACTGAACACACTTTGTGACTGACTCTGACTATCATACATTTTTGACTGAGCTATGCTTCATTTTTTTTTTTTTACTTAATATTTCTATTTTGCTGCTTGCTCAATGAAATTAGCTAAATTAACATCTCTCTTTGAGAGTCCTCCAACGTCATGTGTGCTCAAGGTAATCTGGACCTGTAAAAAATTAGATTATAAAATCATAAGAACCATTTACCATGATCAATTAATATGATTTCAGGACTGGAAATCAAGAGGAAATAAAATACAAATGTACTGGTATAAATATTTTTGTATAAAATGTATGAAACTAGATCCATCCTTCAAATTAAAAAAAAAAAAGGAAATAATCACATGGTTGGAACATACATTATATGTTATTATTATGTTACTGGAAATATCTTCAACAGGATAAATATTATATGCATGAAAAAGAGACATAGAGGATTAATTTACAACCACAGCACTGATAGGATCATAAGTTTTACTTATCACAAAAACTATTTGTGCCTTTGTACAAAAATTGTAATTCTGTAAGCAAGTCCAAGAATGGTAAAGAATATTTTATGGCAACAACTAAAACACTTCAAATCTTTTTGATAATTTTCCAGATAATCTATACACAGGAACATACTCATGCTCAAACCCAAAGCACACTTTCTCTTCTTTGTCTCAAAACCATTTGTTAAGAAAGGGGAGAAATAAAATCGCCACATTGCATACTGCATTGGTTTTGACACATCCTTTCATGTGACGTTAACCGTACATAACAGGGTGTTCTGCACGCTAGGTAAATCTTGTGTTGAGTATGGCAATGACTCAGTTGTTCACAAAAGGGACGAACAAAGACTAGATCTCATATGATGCAGATAATCACCACAGTCTTCAACAAATTTAAATACCTCTATTTCTTAAAGTGATCATTGTTCTGTTAGAAGCATTTCTTAAGTTTTATCGCTTGACTATCTAATTGTTCTCTCTAAATAAAGTCTAAATCACAGTCAACAAGCGGAAACTTGGCATATTTTCTTAGCTTTAAGCTATTGTAAACATTTTTGAAAATAAAAAGCAGGAGTTAGAACACAAAAATAAAAACTTTGCATGCCGTGCTTTGCCTCCTTCCATCACCAACTGCTACCAATCATGAGCTTAGATGTTTTCAAGATGTTAATTTGTGTCTAGTTTTTCACTTAAGATGGAATGTTTTCTATTTCTATTTTTAGATCTCTTTTTTAATCACACTTTCTTCTTAATCCAGAATCTCTGTTCTGAAGTGTTTTAAGTAGAAAAACACTGAATAGACACATGAACATGTAAACAAAAAATTCAAATACTGCATATTTTTATACTTTATATATAGGCCTACATATTATATGTATATTTTTATACATATTTTTTTATCCTTTGACTTTAAAAAATACACAAAAGTTAATGTACACAAACCTTATTGTAAACATTGAACCACTCAGGATGATGATTCATCTTGTCTGCTTTCAAGGCAATGCGAGTCATGAATCCAAAGGCCTGAAATGCAGACATTCAGTGACTCATGGGGCCTAGGCAAAAACAATCTAAAATAATCATATTATGCATTAAAATAAGGTTACTACTTTGCAAACAACACAGAATTGATAATATTATTAATATTCATTATAAAAAATACAAAATTGTCACCTTATCTGATATTATAAAATAATAATACCAATATCATAGTACAGTAGAGCACACTTATAACGAACACACTTGCAACGAATTGACGAAAATAAAGAACACATTTCTTTGCCCCAGTTTGCGACTTTTACACAAGGGAATCTCTGATCATTCTTTCTCCAATATCAGACGCTGGCGGCTTCTAAGATACCAGGGAAACTTTCTTCACAATAATTCGTCATATATGCCCCTGTCCGTCTCAGATACCAGGGGAATTTTTTCACACTAATTCGTCATAATCTGCCGTGTGTCCGAGAACAAAGGAGCCGGTTGAAGTCTCTTCAAATCAAACAGGTTTGTCAATCAGACAACTCCACCCCTAACTTTTGTACAGTACAGATCTAGACAAATTGGGAACGTAACAGCTTTTTAATAGACCGGGGGGGAGAATAGCCCTTGGAATGGGCAAGGTGCTGTCTGTCAAATTAGCTCCTCCCAATCATTCTTTCCACCAATCCAGAATTTTGCCTCACCAAACTGGCTTTACTTCCAAATCGGTCATCCAAAAACTATTGACCCGCTTGGAACGAAACTTTGCGTTATTATAGATAGGCTCAGCAACGGTTTGGGATGATTCACGTGGGCCTTGAGTGATTAGTATGGAAAGAATAAAATTCAGAATGCCATCACGCAAGGGTTGTGTGATCCGTCGCCAGTGAAAAGGAAAAGAAACAAACTTCTTTTACTTCTTTTTCACTCCTCTGGGAAAGAAATAGATTGTGAATTGCATAACTGTGGGGGTAAAAAAGGGTAATGGGGTTTGTGAGGGAGAGAAAAACAAGGAGGTAATAGAACATGGCCCAGGCTTGTTGGAACCAGACAAACAAAGCCTTCTCAATAGCGTTAGACTGTATCGTGTGTTGCTCCTTTCTGTTTGGTTGGCATCTCTCACTAATACTGTTGATTTTGTCCCAATTTTTTATGAAGGTTGACTATGTTGACTTTAGTTTTTCAAACTGTTTACAAATTTCACTTTTGCTATGTGTTTTCTGATCGCCAAGAGCTACAATCTCATGTTTCTTCTCTTACATTAGACAGTTTGGTTTTCTCTTTTCTGTATGGTGGAGTGGATCGATGATCGTTGATATTACCTGTGAGCACTAAGTCGTGTGATATAGTGCGAAAGTAAGCCCACTTACTTCTGCGCATTACACTGGCTAGGCCAACAACACGTCACACAATGCCGCACCGCGTTCATGCCTAACAGCCGCCCAGCCCACTACACTCCCAACACCCCGACCCACCCGTTTCAAGCGAAAGCCTTTTCTGTTGATGAAAATCTAAGGATAAAGTCCAACAACCACTTGAATTGGTTCCAGATACACGTGTTGAGTGTTTCAGAATCCCGTGTCGTCAATACAAAGAAAAGATCAGAGCTTAAACGGGGCCGAGAATTATGTTCAACATATTCGTGAATTTGAGATTTCCGTGTTCAAGATAACTGGACTCTACTGTATACATTACATTCACAACATAGCCAAAAAAGCCATAACTTAACTTTCTAAGAATATTATCTCGTTTCAAGAGAGAATTCCATTTTTTTTCCGAGACAGCACACAGTCATAAGTATAAAAACGTTAAACATATGACTATTCGTTACATTGATACATCTCATCTGTGAACATGGTTGACACTGTGTCGTCTATTACCTTAATAAATGAAAGCAACTCATTACATACAGCCAAACTGGATACAAAACATTGTACAACAGATCTTTACATTAATGGTAAAAAAAAAGCGTCCTAGATCCAAGGCAAATGTGTATGTGGTGGTCAAAATTTACAGCCAGGAATGAGGTTCACCTTTTAAGTTATTAAACATTTACTGCCAGGCTTTATTCAAGATCATTGAAACTTACTTCATTGAAATCCTTAAACAGGAATTCTTTGTAAATAGCATCACGACCATCAACCATGGACCATCCTGCTTCTTTCAGCGATGTCAGGTCTGAGTTTCTTTCCTCATCTGAGAGTTTTGCTTGTTTGGGGCTGGAGGCCTAAAGATGAACAAGATATTTTGATACACCTCAAATTAGAAAACTTGATTCTATGTGTTAACAGTCTTCTATGTCCGTATGTCCTGAGCAGATTTTCATTAGTAGGTAGTGTCAGGTTTTCTAAAAATAAGTCTATAAAAGATGGAAAATGGTGTACAGGTTTTAATTTCAACGAAAATTAATGAGATTGGAGATTAAAGGTGGCAGGAAAAAGGGATGACTTGATATCATGCATCCAATCAAAACATTGAATCATCCAGTCAAACAGTAATAAAATAGGATACAGGGAAAGGTTGATGCTGATAGATAATAAATGATAGATCTAGACCCACCAGAATGAAAAAATAAGTGTTCATTGATTAGATTAGATACTAGATTATTGTGCCATTATCCTCTGCTTATAAATAACGACTAAAATAACCTTAATACCACTGTAAACCTATCAGCTGTAGTGAGTGTCATTTCCATTTTGCCCCATAATTTTTTTATATTCAAGAAGCTCTCAAGTCAATAATGAATATGCCATACCGTAAAGCAAGTATATTGCGCTCTCACTTTTCAGTGTAATACATGTGTACTCACAAAATGTAAGCATGGCTTCTAAGTAATAATAGTCTGCATCATTTCAATTGGAACCCAGAACTGCTGTATTCAATTCCATAAAAATGATCATGAAATTAATCAAAAACTATTATAAGAATGCATTTTGATGTTCTCGTTTTACTCAAAAATGTAACCATGGCGTGCTTCACAGTTTTAAACAATTTTAACCTTGATCATTCATGTTAAATTCCCCAACATATCATGATGGTGACAATGAGCAAAGGGAATACAACATTAAATGCCACACTCTGAAAGACTCTCTTTATTAATGCTTTTTTAGGAACAGCTGCAGACCCTGTACATGATTTTATTCATTTTTTAATTCAATTAATTTTTTTTCTGGATCCAAATTCAAATGGGAGTGACACAGTGTAGACTGTAGTTCAAAATGTCCTTGTCATGGTCAATGACAATAAAAATATATGCTGACATTTATTGTCCCTGGCAGGGTAGAATGTGACACACTAGATTCTAGTTACAAACCAATGTCAATGTGAATATTTACTAAATAAATGGCACTCTGAAAAATCCCTATAAATGTGCTTATAGATCTAGTGTAAATCTAATCTATTAATTAAAATGTTTCTGGGTCTGCATGATGAGTGATCCAGAATCATTTGTTATTTTCTTGGATGAACAGATGTTAGCATTCTACCCAACTGATTAAACTTCAGGCAGTTCCACATTGAAGGCGACTCAGAAGTTTAGGATGAACCAACAGATCTAGTGATCTAGAAATAATTAGAATCTAGTGCAGACTTTTCTTGGTACACAGGCAAAAATGCACTGTAGATTTTTTTCTTTTCTTTTATAAATCTGTAGATTCTAGACTTAATTTGTGTGTCAAGTTGACTCAAATTTGAGTAGATCTCTAGATCTATAGATCTAGATCTAGATTCTATATTATCAACTAAAAAAACAAACAAACAGAAAGTGACTGACAACAATTATGAAACGAATTCTACGCTTTACTTATTTAATCTAATATAGAGTAAAGGTCTAAATCTACACACCATTTTAGAACTTAACAAGATGAATGCCGGCTTTGATTGGAACTGACAAAACAAAGATTGAGAAGCCTTGCCGACAAAAGCCCTTTTCACCGCACTCAGAAACATTCGACGAAAAGATCTGCAAGGTTATGCACCTCGCTTCACGCTGGCTGGCAAATGGAGCAGAAGCTGTATCGAGCGGACACGAATGCTTGAAACTCGAAAATCGAAAGACTTTACCCCGGAAACGAATTTTCGTTAACTGAAACGAGACTTCGAGCAACTCGTTTCTCGAATCTGAGTCTTGGCCTCAAACTCAACCAAGAATCCTGTAGAATATAATTGTTGCCCTCGTCTCACTTCTTGAGTTGCACGTTACGTTTTGCCTAGTGAGAAGCTTGACTTTCTTTTGGCCTAACTTATTCCACAACAGGCCAAACCTCCACATTTCTCACCCGCACTTCTTTTCCCCCCACTACGCTGTTCGTACTCCACAACCGAGTCGCCTGTATCGCTATTCGGTACTCGTTACTCGCGAGAGAAGAAGAAACCGAGCGCAACCTCGCTGGACTGAAAGACCTAAGTCAAAGGTCACAATTATTTAATGCTGATGCAGACTTTTATTGTTATGCGACACTTCCACACTGGGGATTTTGAAATTGTCCTACAAAATAAGGGAAAACACTGAGCTCTGAACAAGAAAATTGCATTATTCATTATATCATGGGTGCAGATATATTATTACATTTATCATGAAATAGATTACATTCAAAAGAGAGGCAACACTTTTCTTTTCTGTGCAGTTCACAAAAAATAAGATACAAAATTATAATCAACATTGGCGTTGTTCATATTTATTTTATTTCTCAACTAACTGCTGCTGCTAGTACTGATACTGCTGCTGCTACTACTACCAACACTACTACTACTACTACTACTACTACTACTACTACTACTACTACTACTACTACTACTACTACTACTACTAC
>JBDFRD010585154.1:0-16999 GCA_039654405.1 Bullina lineata | reverse complement strand
GTGACGACGACTTTCAGGCTTGGATTGACACAAATGATTTAGAAGTGTAGTCGTAGCCAAATGATACTACTACTACTAACAACTTACAGAATATTAGAGACTTGTGTCAGCATTTAAAAATCGTCATACAGAATTCTATGGATTATTTGAACTCAGATGCACCCGTAAACCAAAGACTGGCAGAGCTAGCTTATAAAAGACGACAAGACATTAACAAAGTAGACTGGTCCGATTGGAGTGTCCACTATAAAAAGGAGAAATTGAAAATAGAAAGAGGGATCTCTCAGAGCAGATGGTGAAAAGACACAAAAGAAGAAAAAAAGGAAATAAATAAATCACATATTTCATTCACAATTAAAAAAAAAAGGCTTGCAGCAAAAATTCAAGAAACTTTATTTCATTTTCAGTGCAATATGTTGCATACATAAAGATCCTTATCTTCCACTCGCCATTGACACTTATTTCTTCAATTTTTCCTTCATTTACAGTCATAAACATACTAGCATACGCTAGATGACAACTGTTCACCATGAAATAATAAACTACTGCATCATTAATCATTTTCACCAAAAACGCAATTATGTTCAGGTACAGCTGTCATACAATATCAAAGTCAACTTGACACATGAAATGGAATTTTTCATGAAACATAAGAATGAATCCCTTTACTCATGAAAATCAATATTTCTGATCAAGCATTCGTCACACTTTATTTTGTTACATATATATATGAGAATGAAACATTTCTCATAATACTGGTTTGCCTCATTTTGTACAGCACTTTGTCAGATTTCATGAGAACTACTTCACAGACGTGAATTTATTTCACTCTTATTCCTAATAGCTTATATGTAATAACAAATCATAAAATAGTAATGTGGAGTTTCCCGCCAGAGCAAACTGTCTTCACAATATCTTTTGCACTCCTTTAGTGATACATTGTATTACAATGGCAAAAGTAATGTGCAATCATGCAAGCATTCAACAGTGAAATGATAGGCAGTATGAATAAATCATGAAATGGAACGGACCGAATTTATTCTGTTAAAAACAATCACTTGTCTTCTTTTATAGTCTTCAGTGCATTCATTTTCCCTATAACTGATGATTATTTGGCTGGCATCCTTAATAACAACAAGTAATGTGTCACCTCAGTTACAAGACAACACAACTTTCAACTTGCTATCCATACACGCACAACTTGAATATTGCACTTCAACCATCTTACATTAATAAATAATGAAAGGCAAGCCTTATTCAGATAGATTCCAATTCCACCTGAATAAGCTCCCCCTTCCCCCTTGCTTATTCAGGTGGATAGTTTTTCATCATTTTCGTTTAATTAATTGTGTTGATATCACCTACATAAGCAGATCCCCAACCCCATTCCTCACTTATTCAGGTGAATGTTTTATATTTATATATGGAAATTTTTAACTAAACAAAAATGAAAAAACTATCCACCTGAATAAGCAAGGAAGGGGTGGTTAGGCTTATTCAGTTGGTATCCACCTGAATAAGCACTTCTATAATGAAAACATAGTCACAAAAAATAGCAGCACAAACAATCAAACCCATGTTCATACTTCTATTCTATGTGCTGATGTTCTTGCCAAAGAATTCCCAATCTAGTTACAAGTCCCTGACCATACTGACTTCTAAAAATTCCATAGATGGAGCAGGTGATCACAAATGACCAGGCAAGCCATAACATCCAATCCCTGTTCTGGATAACTGTGCTTTGCAATGGGCCAATATAGTCCTCAGGTGTCACCTCCACTGAACTATTGGCTTCCAGACCTGAAAACAAATTGAATTGCATCGTTGTAACAACTTCTAGAATTCTGTTACAAAGTTACTTTGAGCATAATGATGTTGTTGTTGTTGTCCTCCTCTTCCTTCTTTTTCTTCGTCTTCTTTATCTCCTTCTTCTTCTTCTTTTTCGTCATCTTCTTCTCCTTCTTCATTTCTCTGCTATTAACTCAGGAGTCCTGACTGTGAGCGCTTTTCAACCAACAACACAAGACTGACTGTTTTGTATGTTGCTGTTTGTACCATTTTCATGGTATTGATAGATACATTCCAATTTCCTGGGTAGAGCATACAGTTCAAAAGTATATGTAATTAAAAAGTTATTACTTCAAATTTTATGAGCCTGATATAAAAATAGAGGGTGCTTTATATCACCTTCATTGTCATGCTACTGACTTCATTTTAAAATCTTTGAACATCATGAAACGATTTGTTTTACAACTAATTCTAGTTCTAAATACTGTATGCACGATCTGCTTATTTCAGAGTCTCTTAATTCAATAGCAACAACATAGACTTAGCAATCACATAAACAGAGATGAAATACACAATGTATGTACTTGAAATAAATATAAGCTTGAGTTGAAATTATCAATTTTATATTTCTAGTCATGGGAAATGAAAAGGGAGGATGGATGAAATTGTGGGTAAATAGTCTACAGAACAGGTTTAGAATCGTCCACGATACACATTTACATGTGTAATGCCTGTTAATAATTAATTGTTTGTTGTTAAGGACGTCAAAGTAAGTGGACCACTTCTTGACATATTGTGATGGAATGAGTCATCATTAATTGCACAACACCAGATGTCAGAGACCACATCAGAAGCTCAAGTCTGTTGGTATTTTGATAGAACCTTCTTAATCTTACACTAGCCTGGACTAGGCAACACTTTCCACTCAATGAGCCTGATTAGCCTCATCCCAATGTTCCAAACATACAGGTAAGAAAATAAGAAAAAAATTTACATTCTCTCAGAGCTGTGCAGAGAAACACAATTTACACAGAACAATACTTCTTCATGATGGACATAGCATACTCTAGTTGAAATATTTGTCCTATGAAAAATTGTTATTGTTTTCTGTGACTGAAAAAATATATTTTTTGAAAAAATCAGACAGCAAAGGAGAAAAAGAATATTTAACAACAAATCTCCCTCTTCTTTATGTTCTTATCTTCACTGCACTGGCACTATAAAAGTGCATTTCAAACAATTGCAGATCAGGTTGCGTTCTATACAAATTGCAAAAGAAAGAGAAGTGAAGGTAATACGCAAAACAATAAGAAATGGTCATCATCATGTTATTTTGCACGGAAAAAAATCAACCATTTTCACTTCTAAGTATAACAATTGAAAAGAGCTTCTTCAAACAAAACTCTATTTAGCACTTTCTTGATATAATGATAATTTTCTTCAAGAGTGATGAGTACAAGATATCATGCCTGCAAGTTGGGAGCTGAGTGCGTTCTATAAAGATCAAATTTTTTTTTTAGAAAGCCATACATAAAAGAGTACTTCAAAGTTTCTTGGTGACATGATGGTCAAGGGGGTGCAGATTAATTATAATGACAAAAGATTGTACATTTTCCATTTAATGTTACTTGCTTGCTAAAAACTCACCTGTGTTATTTGTAATAAATTGAATAAAGCTGCTTAATTCCCTTGTTGTATAGTTGAAACGAACAGCAGATCTTGAATGAAATAACATGAGATTTGGTACTGCAACTGTTCCAAAGCGGGCATTCAGACTGTGAATAATAGGAAAAAGAGCAGGTTAGGCTTTAGGTAAGCCAGGTACTTCAGATAAACAAACTGTGAAACATAAAGCCATTTGTCAGAGTCCATTTATAAAACTCTAAAGACTATATTCAGATAAACAAAAATTAAAAAATTGGGACGTCTACTACAACAATGATGGCATTGTGATGTGGGTTGAATGGTTAGGCTGCCAAATCCCAGTCATAAGGTGCGGATTTGAATCCTAGCACTCTGATAATATCACAGTTTCCTCAGATTTGTTTCCTCCCCTTATTTAGGTGCTAAGTGGATACTGACATATTTTGCTTGGGAAGTAGCTCAAGACATCCTGAAGCATTGGGTCTAGGATATGACGTAAGGTTGGTGGTTAAGCTTTGTTATCATTTAAAGCAGCCCTGGTTCTTTGAGTCTTACCTCAAAATATGTTAGTAATACATGTGAGCCATTCTCAAAATGTCGGCATCCTGTACCTCACCAATTTTATTTGTTGTTTTTTAAAAAATTAAACAATGTACATAAATCTGTCTTGGTGTTTGGTATTCATATTTACCTCCTGTATCTCCACAGGCACAATCAAATAAAATTTCCCTGTACTTTTTGTATAATCCTTGCACAAACTCTGATTTGTCTCAAATTTAGCTGATAAAAAACGTCACAGAAAAAAGGGCCTTACTTTCATCGCTTATTAAAACGTTTATACCATTCCCGGGGTAGATGTTTTGGTTTATTTTAAAAATACATAAGTATTGATGAATAAAACACCCAAAGATTGGAAAATAAGAACTATCTTATTATACACGTACCTGTCGAATAAAGAAATTGCTGTGGTCGGACATGATGCAGTCAATAAACACATCTTCCAACTTCCACACAACATTTTTCATTTCCCATGACTAGAATTATAAAATTGATCATTTCAACTCAAACTTACATTTATTTCAAGTACATACTTAGTCTTTCCAGACAAATTCCTTGAATAATGGAAAAGAATGGATGTTTAGCGGAAATAACATGCCACGTGGGTAATCCCATCACAGGCCACCATATCATCGCTATCGGATTTTTATGAATGTTTAACTCTTGTTAAAGGAAAGCATTTCACCGATCGGCCACACTTCACAGGAAAACAGCAGTTCCGGAGAAAAATTGGCCGACAAGCGAGTGCGTTAGTTACAAAAGCTGTCAGTAATCAAATGTAGACCATCACGTCCGACCATCCAATCAGTTTTTCACATATTTTATAAATATTTATATCGAACATATTTTTGCCAATAAAAGGCAATACTCGTAATTAACTAAATTAAAGTGTATCACTATCCATGTTCAAAGCATAACATACCTAGATCTAGATCTATCTGGATCCTATAAACTACAAGAAGTAGAATAATTTTACGTATCATTAACTTCTTACGAGCCAAGCATGACTTATTTACTTACTTGACTTAATCCTCTTCGTTCCCGGAGGAGCATAGGGCCAAGCATAATACATTCAAATTATCTAGGGGGAGACTGAACTGGATGGTTTCTTTTTCCATCAAAATGCTGAATTGTATGTCTTTTGTTTAGTGTGGAAACTTTTGTATAATAAGGCAAAGAATGTGTGTAAGCCATCACATCCGACAGTGTGTCACCACTTATGGTCCCCAATGACTATAGAACTTTTTAAATCTTACTATTTCATGGTGTAGGAAAAACACTACTAAAGCAGAAATACTGAACTGTATGTTCTTTTTTTTTTTTTTGGTACGGGAAATGAATGTGTGTCATCCATCACATCCAACAGTGTGTCACTACTTATGGTCTTTAATGAATATTGAACTTTTTTAATCCAGTCGTTTTATGATTTATTTGGTATATGAAAAATAAAAATTAAAGCAAAAATACTGAATTGTATGTCTTTTTCCTGGGAAGAAAACTTATGTACAAGGAAATGTCGTATGTGATGGATGACACACACATTTGCCGAAAAATCCATGATTCCTAAATGACAGTGACTGTACTGCAACAGATCCTTCTATTACTGTATTTTTGTCCCATTTTGAACAGCATTATTTTAATATTTATTTATTGACCCTTATTGTGTGTCATCCATCACATTCGACAGTGTGTCACCCCTTATGGTCCCTTATGAATATTGAACTTTAAAATCTCACTATTTCATGATGTATTGAGTTTAGGAAGAACACTGCTGTAGCAGAAATACTCAATTGTACACACAACATGTATGTTTTTTTTCCTAGTATGGAAACTTTTTTTTACAAGGCAATGAATGTGTGTAATCCATCACATCCGACAATGTGTCACCACTTATGGTCCCTAATGAATATTGAACTTTTTTTGTTTTACTATTTCAAGATGTATTGAACGTATGCAAAACACAATTAAAGCAAAAATATTGAATGATTGTCTTTATTCTGGTACGGAAACTTTGTACAAGGAAATGTCGGATGTGATGGATGACACACACATTTGTCAAAATCATCCATGATTCCTAAATGACATTGAATAACAGATCCTTCTTTTATGATGTCTTTGTCCCATTTTGAGCAGTATTATTTTAATGACGCCATAAAATATTCATTTATTGATCCTTCCTGTGTGTAACCATCACATCCGACATTCTCTGTACACTTGATATAAACACAATAAAATGTTATGAATGTACCTTCGAGCTTTCACCAATATTTTTTGTTAGATTGAGGCTTTGGGCTATTGGTTGGGCATGGATTGGGATCTTTTTGAGTTAATTTATTTTTCATGGCATGTGCTACGTTTTGGGGCTCACCTTTTGAGAATGGCTCCATATAGAAAAAATATACATGTACTTACTAGCTGAAGTGGGAAGTATCCACAGCAAGGACGTCCAGCTGAGGAAAAGCTCTGGCCAAGGCATTGTAATGAGGAGCTGTGCGAGCACAGAAATGACACCAAGGTGCATAGAACATAACAAGGACACATGTCGATAATTTCTGGCTTTTGCTGAAGTTGAGAATTTCCAGCAACTCAGTGCTATTGACAATCTTCACCTGATAAATATCAAACATGGAAAAAATTGATGAAGTAGAACTACAAATGGTCATTTCCAATCAAGAAATAATATATGTTATTGGAAAAATTTGTAAAATGCTTTTACCTTTCAGTCAAATCTTTAATGCAGTCTTTCATAAATTGTCATTTTATATAAGCAAAAACTGGGTATCATTTAATTATTTTCAATCCCTCAAAATGACAGATATTCATAAATTACTTTGAAAATTGTATTTTTGTTATAAAAAACTCTGCTCAAACAATCATACTGTGATGCTTAATAAATATGCGAAGTGGCCATATTTTGGCTTGTGTTGAGAGCATGTTTGCAGATTCTGACATTGCAAGAAAATTCCAATAATCGATTGTGACGTCTGACACATTTCCCCCTGCACTTTGATTTTCAGGTTTCCAGCCAGGTATGAATAACCAAGTAAGGTAAAACGGAATTTTAAAAAAACCCATTTTTTTTGTTCCCCGCATTAATGTTTCCCTTCACAAAATGCTCTGGAGTCAAATGATAGAGTCTACATTAAAATTTTTCTTTCAATTTCACCTGATTTGCAAAAAATATTGTTTCATAAAATCCTAAATAGTAAACATTATAATTTAATTTCCCTCATAATATTGTTCTCTCTTCTTTGCAGCATATTTTCAGTGGAAAACTTAGTTGGATGCAATAATTTTAATTTCAGCATTAAAAATCCATAAAAATCAGAATCTTTCATCCTTAGTGCTGAAAACAAAAAGTAAAGTGTATCAGTGTGATTAGAGAAAAACACTACCAAACGTTAAATAAACAAAATCATACATACCTCATGAGTAATATTGACAGTTGTATTTCTTGTTGCACACTGAAATCTTGACTTTTTACTTGCCTCAGAACTATTCATTGTTGTATTTGAATCTTGCACAACTTCTTCCAACAAAGATGAATTTTTGGCAGTGGATTCAGAGGAATTATGAGTAATAACGTCTTGATTTCCACCCATTTCTCCAAACTCTGAGATGAAAGATGTGAACAATGTTTTCAGAGTGTAAAGTAAAGGGAAAAATTTTCCTTTCCTCTCAACAGTTTCAAATGGTTGATCCATATTTTCATCAACTTTGCCTGAATGGGCACCGTAGATTTCAAGTTTAACAGGCCCATTGTCAGCATTACTATCTTTGTTATTGCTATTAGCATCATTTGCTGTTTGTTGTCCAGTTGTCATGTCATCTTTTTCCTTTTCTGATACTGACGCACTTTCTTGAGAAGGAATGTGCATTTCGCTGTTCTTTTCAACATCATCATATTTTGTAGGAGATATTTCTTCGCCTGTCTCTTTGTCCTTGCCGCTTTCTTCGGTTTTAATCCTTATCACACCTTGTGAAGGGGCATCTTCTTTTTCTTTGATAGATAATTTCCCTGCCTCATTCTCTTTGTTAAGAACACTTTTCACCATAGATGGTGAGTCCTCTTTTGACTCTAAGATTTCAATATTTTCAGGATTACTATCAGCTGCCTTGTGTTTTAAAGAGTTCACATTCTTGGCATCCTCACAACTGTCTCCAAGGCACTGAGCTGCATCAGGATAGATTTGCTGCCGACTGGTGACTTCGTCAGCATTACAAAAAGCAAATACCAAAGCAATTATAATGTAAAGAAAGACTTGGCTCGACATCCTGAAACCTCCACGTGAAATTCTGTTTGAAGCAAGACACAAAAAAGCAGTAAATGGCAATGAAAAAAAAAATTGTTTTTCTTTGTTCATGTTTTTCTAATACATGTAATATGAGAAAGTATTTTTTAATGGGTAGGGTTAAAACCCCTGGATCATAACAGCCAATATAATACCATATCAACCCACAACCTAAAGGCCAATGAAGGGTCAAGGTTCTTTTTTGGGGAGCCACAACCTCATTCGCTGTTTATTTATTTGCCTATTATGACACACTAGATCTAGTAATAAATTAGCCTTAATGTTCTGAACGCAAGAAACTGAACTTTTTTCCCTTTCCCTCACCCGATTGACTTGGTCATGAAAATGAAAGAAACAACAAATTTTTAAGAAAAACAGAAAACAGATTGTACTAGACAATATCTAATTGTAGATCTAGTGGACACAGCCCATGGCAACAGTTGGATGACCTTTGTATCTCTGGGAGGTTTTCCGCACGCGGTGGCATTGCAAGAATTCAAGGGTTAGGGGTAAGGGTTCGGGGTAAGGCCCCGCTTTTTTATCCTACCCCACCAAAGATAGCCCTCTTTTTTAGTTACTTGGGGTATGAGACTGTGTTCGGAAATCCTTCCTCTATTCAGTAACTCAGTGTCGGTGAATTATTCATTAGATATTGTCTAGGCCTATATTACATTTACATATAGATCTAGATCTATATCTATTTGTGCAACGTAACAAAGACGAGACGACACTACCATTGCAAAACCTTTTTTTTTTCCGACTATCTAGAATCTAGACAGTAGACTCTATAGATTATAATAGCTGTGGAATCTATAGATTTCTAGATCTAGAATCTAATACGAACACGATTTGACCTAAAGAAATAAATCACAGAGTCTAGACTTTTTGATTTAGATTCTATATCTAGGTCTAGAAAAATCTAGACAGTACAGATAGATATAGATCTAGATCTAGATTCTAGATCTTAGAAAGCAATACAAATTGGCCTAATACCTACCACTTCCTTCCAACCATGCTTAGTTTCGTTTTAGGCCTATTGCCAGATACAGATAAGGCCTCAGCTTATTGGTTTTTAGGAAAAGAGAGTTACACTTATTCTGCGTCGCCATGTTTTGATGAAATGCCTATGTTACACCGCATTCTATTGGCCATTTGTACTCAGTTCATCACAGCAACCAATCATGTTGCCGACCCCACACAAACATCACCATAGGCTTAGGCCTACCGACATTAAATCTTCCGGGACCAAACCGTGCTTCTTCAGAAGAAGTGACGAATTCCGAAAGCCGGTAATAAAGTAGTTGGCAAGGGTGCCTTCAACAAATTATTTTTCAGAACTGTGAACACTGAAATACTACTGATCAGCAGACATGGAAGAAGGAGAACATAACTACAGCATTGTATTCGGCTTTGAGAAAGAATGGCACGAGAGGAGTTTTCAACAATACATGCTTGACCACTGGACAGATTGCTTCTTGTACTCTGCCGTGTATGTTGTTATCGTGTTCGGTGGTCAATTTCTGATGAAAAGACGTTCAAAGTATGATTTGCGGCCACATCTAGCAGTGTGGAGTGGAATTCTCGCTTTGTTTAGCATCGCTGGTACAATCAGAACTCTGCCAGAGGTGATCAGCACCATTTCAAACCATGGACTGCAGTACTCCGTTTGTGTCCCCACTTACTTCAAAGGAGTAACAAGTTTTTGGGCATTTTTGTTTACAGTATCAAAAGTCTACGAACTTGGGGACACAGTTTTCATTATTCTGAGAAAACAAACTTTGATATTTTTGCACTGGTATCACCACATCACTGTTCTCATTTATGTTTGGTATAGTTATACTGACCATACAGCACCAGGCAGATGGTTCATGACGATGAATTATATTGTACATGCATTCATGTATACATACTATTGTCTTCGAGCACTACAATTTCGGTTACCTAAAGTAGTGAGCATCCTTATTACTAGCTTGCAGCTCACTCAGATGATAATTGGAGTGATCATAAATATATGGATCTATCAAATAAAAAATGATGGACAATTCTGTCAACAGTCATACGAAAACTTAAAATATTCTTCATTAATGTATTTCACATATTTTGTTCTATTTGCTCATTTTTTCTATACAACATACATTTCAAAATCTGCATCAGTAAGAAAAAAGGCAGAATAATTATGCTTTCCATATCAAATTTATGTTCTCCTTCTTCATACAGCCATTTTCTAATACTACAACAAAGTTTTATTTAAAAAAATAGTGAATAAAAGATCGATGATCCTACAGAATCAATAGAGACAAATTTTTGTTATTAGCAGGCTATTTGGCATTATATTTAGGCCTACTTTTCAAAAAATAAGAGACTGGCATCCCTTGAAAAGAAAGAAACCTGTTGCAAGTATTAGAATTAGTTGATTTCTTTCTAGATCTATTGTGAAAATATTCAAGGTCCAAAACATACAATTTCCTTTGAAAATAAAGAAAATGGGATTACTTTTAAATTTGTCACCTTTTTATCTTAAAATATAATTTGCATTTAAGCTCTGCTTGACTGAAGTTTGAAATGTGTTGGCTTTAACTACAATGAGCATTTTTACATTTATATGAATAGATATTTTAATTCCAAGTTTCTGAAAACTATTTTGTTGACCTTTGTTATTTTGTAAAATTAGAATCTTGTCCAGACTTTACTATTTTAAACAGCAAACAAATTTAATGTTCAGAGTGATTGTGAGACAGATGTTAATAATCAAATATCGAAGGATGCTTTAAAAACAAAGTTGACATTCAATCAAATCCTTGTTTTATTAGACTTTTTTTTTCTTGCTTACCACATTAAGATGAGAACAGTTTGCTGTAAATGATAGTATTTATTGGCTTCAGTACATGACTGCAAAAAAAAGAAAAGTTCTCTTATCATCCCAGTTTATAAAAATAATGACATAAATCGTAAAGATTATTATTGCATACTGGTACATAATGATTTTTTACTAAATGCAGTGCTTGGTGTTCTTTTGTTTTTATTTTTGTCTTTTTTTCAATTCTGATCTTCCAAACATTCTTAAAGCTCGGCATAGGCTTGTATTTATATGTGATTGTTTTTATTTTATTTTTTTTTTTAGGTTAACAAAATGCATTATAAATGTGCCGTCTTTGCTTTCTTTTGTTGAAAAAAAAGCTTGACAATTATTATCAGTGTACAGAATCTGGCATCATAATTTCATTCCTTGTGCCACTTGTATGTGAAATTGATCTTGGCTTTGACTGACTTCCTGAGACGTTTTTATTTTTTTAATGTTTTTTTTTTTTATTACATTTAAAACACTTGTGATTTTGAATTATGAAGCCATGACGCTGATGTTTCAATATCTTGTGATTATGTGTAGGATAGTTGCATCATATTGTTTCTGTTTCTTTCTTAGACCAAAGTGTAGGTATGTGAAATGTAAGTGTATGTTGTTGTTTTTTTTTGGCTCATATTTTCATCTTGAATTTTCTTTTTGGTAGGGCAAACAGTTCAAACATCAGTATGATTTTAAAAAAAATTGAATTTATGTCAATTGATAATATCTAATATATTGTTTGCCATTTTCTGTGAAGTTCCTTCACAGCTGACAAAACACTAGCTTACTGTTACTTGTAGCAGAGGAGATCCTTTGATCCTTGAGCATCTCCTACACACATAGGACGCAAATTTATCGATAGATAATATGTTTACTCTCCAGCAGTCTGTGTAGGTACTCAGTTTGTACCTGATAAAGAAAGGGCATAATTGTGATCTCTGACTTTCTGAAATATGCAGGATGCAAGGCCAAGATTTGAACCCAAGCCAAGTCCAGCAGCCTAACTATTAATGACAGATACCACTTGATCTATAACTTTTATAAGCAGTGTTGAAAAATCTGTCTCAAAACTATTGTTGTCAACTAACGAAAAAAAACAATGGGCTGGAAAAAAGTTTCATGTCTAAGTAGTCATGGGGGCAAGTTTTCCAGCATCTATCAGAATTTTCAGATTTATAATTATTGAGTTGTGGAACTTGTGCTAAACTTTCAAAATTCTCTTTCCACTACTTGCACCATGCTTCACGCTGGTCTGTAGAAAAACTAGGACCCTTCAATTGAAAAATTGGGTCATGAAGTGAGATGCCTCAATTGTAGATTTAAGTAGTATCTGGATCTTGGAGAGGGGTCAGTTTTGTCTTTTGTGGAGACTATGTTGTTGTTTTTTATGTAGGCCTATATGATGTATTTTATTTGTGCCTCATGTTTTGATCCTCCTCTGCCAGCTAATACTTTTTTGCTACTTTTCAATATAATAAGAATTCCACAATGGGTTGACTGAACAATTTGGGCTTTTGCCCAAGTCCCATCTTTTTTGTTTAATTTTTTTTATAAACCGATACTGCTTAAATGATAACAGCTTTTGTTGTTAATGATATTCAACTTGTGGTTCTAATTGATCATGTGATGGATAAGTTATATTATTTATATTGTTAATACTGAATGCTTTAGACAGGAAGAATTTCCAGAATTTAAATTATTGGTTGCATTGTGTTTATTTTCTGCCATAAGTTTGATTTAAAAACTAACAATCTGAATGATTCATTAATTGTTGATGTTAATTAATGGCAGTCAGAAAAGATATTAAGTAAAATTTGTGATAATTTTGTTTAAGGTTCTATTTTTTTTTGTTTTTGTTTTATCATATATTTTTTTACAGTAACAACTGTGATTTTATGATTTTTTGTTTTTTGAAGGACTGGCTTAAAAGAATAAGTGTTAGAACTAAAATTTAGATATAAGCATTTATGTTTGTACCTTTGACAGCATTATTTGTTTTTTTCTTCCATGTTTCTTACGTTCACTTTTTTAATAAATGAAAATAATATCTTTGAAGTTTTAGGTTGTGTTTAGAAGACGGATCTGGATCTGTATACTATGTTGTATAAAGACATTCTTTCTTCCTGTGTTTGCTCTATCTATGGTAATGTATCACAAGACTTTTGCCAAATTTTCTTTCAGCCTAAAAAGTTCTATCAGCATTGTGAAGATAATTTCACTTTTTTTGATCGGTCCGTATAAACTCTCCCCAAGATCAAACTTAAGAAATTCTTTTCTTTCATTGGTGAGAATGCATCCAAGCACTATATGTTTCATCTTGACATGCACTGTGTCTGTTGTAGCAGGTTCAGAAACTTATAAATAAGTGTTACTACTATTTTTTAGCTGTGGATGTCAAAGTTTTCATGATCACAAAGTTATAATTATACGATTAAGAGTATAAACAGTGTATAAAGACACTAGCAACATGATCTCGAACTTTGATGTCTTTCGTCCTAATTTTCATTTTAGTATTAGAAATACATGTAGTACACATAATGGTATTGCACATTCTGAGGATAGATCACAAATGATTTGAACATGGTTGTCAAGTTTTCATCACAAAGTTATAATTATGCAATTTAAGAGTATAAACAGTGTATAAAGAAACTAGTAACTTGATCTAGAACTTTGTCTTCAGAATTTATGTTATGATGTTTGTGTTGGAAGAATGTGTTCCATAATATGGTCATTGATCATGTATGTTTTCTTACATCTTTGCACAGAATATAAATGGAATCATCGAAATAATACATGACATGTATACTTGAGTAACACATTTAAAAGATTTATTTTTACTGTTCATTATCCCAGCTTTTATTATTTAATATTTTTTAAAATTTATATTGTCTTTTTTTTTTTTTTTTAGCTCTTATGAAAATCCAAACTCATTGTTTGAACTTTGAGGTTGAACATATCATTCAAGTACATGTTTACCCGATTTTACTTTTGTGATATTTTGTGAATGTATTTTAAGTTTTAAGTCAGTAGTTGTCATAAAGGAAAAGACCTAAAAGACACTAAGGCAACATAACTATGAAATCGTGTATTTTTTTAGAATAGTTTAACAGGAGAATGTCACAGACATGAACTATGCTCAGATTATCTTAGAAAGGCAAAGGCACCGTTGATTTGCAGTTGTACCTGAAGTACTTTTTTTCTTTGTGTGCGAGTGAAAGTAGGCAAGCATGTTTTATTTGCTTAGAGTGCCTTGCTTTAACAATTACATAACGTGTCTCTTACATTTATTAACATAGTGTGAGTATTTCAAAATTGTAGAAAAGATTGTTTGAAAATTGCTTCTTACTTTTTTACTTTTTAAAAATAGTTTAGGGGATTACTAAAAACCCTTTTGCTGAAAAGAAAGAGAATGTTCTTGTGGCCTTTTTAATTTATTTTGCTCTATTTCAATCAAATAATGTATGTGTGCAGTCTCTACCAAGTTTGTGTAAAGAATGGTAGATAAAAAAAAAAAAAATCATGTAGAACTATTATTATTATTTTTTTTTTTTAAATATGTAATCAAATAGTAAAAGAACATCGAATGAGGTGGATACTATACTTTTATTTTCATTCCATGCTGTCTGCTAATGCAACAAGATTCATGTTCTAACTGCAGAGAATTGAAATGAAATATGATATGTGCTGCAGAATCTGCTTATTTTTTGGTTAAAACTGATGATGATTTTTTTTTTAAGTGGAACAGATCCAACTAATCTAATTAATCAGTTTTCAAAGTTGCCTAGTCAATAATAGAACAAAATGTAATCATGCTGAATGAAAATGAATAACCACAAACAGGTTTTCTTACTTTGGTGCAACCTAAATGGGGGGATTGAAGAAGTGGGGAAAATTTCAAACTTTTTTTTTTCAAGTTGACTATTACAGTGAATATATAACCTACTTTTGATTGTGTCGAAATGTTGACTGATCCACCAGTGAGATGTTCAGCATTTTATTTCTTACGTGAGAAAAAAAAAATGTGCAATTGCTTTATTTTATGTAGAAAAGAACCAGAGATCAATTTTGACCTTTCAGTTTATACTTATCTTTATATCCATACTAAATAATGTAATATTGATTTTTTTAAAAAAAATTTCCATTTCAAATATCCAAATTCCTTGGTTGAATTTCTGCCGACATATCCTTTGGTTTGTTTATTCTTTGATTTTTTAAAAAAAATTTATAAGTTTGTTAACATTAGCAGATAATTTGACAGAGGTGTGAATACATCCAATTACTGTAGTTTGCATGACATTTTTATCTCATTTTATTGCTGTAGAACAATTCAGAGACATGAGGTAAACACTTCATATGACGTTTCACCTGCTTGTTATTTTATATTATTGATACGCCTGTTTCTTTATTTCTCCTTACATATAGCTAAAAATACCATACCTTTCATCCTCGGCTTAAGGAGACATGCTGTTCTTTCAGCTGAACTATTTGAACCCTGGCTCCCTGAGCCTTACTTTTACCTGCTACTGGGCTAAATTTGCCAAAGTGTACCCCACCTATTTGGTCCCATGACCTACACCATGTTTCCAGTACATAGGAACAAAAGCATTCACAACGTGTAGGTCACTCTAGCACGTGTCAATATCTTGTGCTGATTGGTCAATCTACAGTTGAAACCTCATAATTCGAAGTGCTTGGGAGTGAACCAAAACTTCAGATTAGGCGGGGGTCCGAATTATAAAAGGGACATAACTGCATTTTAAGAACTTCAAAAATATTGTCCAGTTACTTCCCTTGAATTTGTAGACTGCGCAGTGAAAGCAGAGAAAAGGCTGACTATATTTATACATCGGTTTAAAAATATAGAATACACAGGGGAGTTCTATATTTGTACACCGGTTCTCTTTGGTGTCTCAATTCGTAAAATCCAGGTGTATTATTTTTGTACTAATGCTGTACATCAATTATGCATTTAGAACTAACAGAGCCAACATTTATAAGTTAGCAAATGTGAAAGAAAAGTCCCCCGCTATTTTACTTCAAAGAAATTAGCTTTCAAAAACTTGAATCGAGGGTGCCTCACACGCGAGGGGTTTGCTCCCCATTGACCTAATTCTTGTTGTGCTGGCCAGTGGCTATTGTATCGTTCTCCCGAAAGCTAGGTCCACCTATGTGCTTTCTGCACCGAGGCACCGCTCGTGACCTAATTAAAATTCAGTGTGCCTGTCCTTTCCTCATATATTTTAGTTCCTCATTCTCAGACCCTAACATATCATGGCAGGTTGAAAATAAACAAGCTCACAAGTCCCACACACAAGCATTATAAGTCAAGTTTTAATTTCAGGGAACAACTAAACAACTGTAGGCGGCATTCAATGTAATAATTGTACATGTAGCTGTATTTGGGGATTTACAACAAATAGGCCCACGCTACATTGTTGGATTCAATGACAATTACAGTACACACACCCTGTTAGCTGGATTATAGTCTAGTGTAGTGTTGTTTCGAACGAGGTATTTAATGAGCAAGTTGCTATTCAAGTGTCTTTTGAACTACAACAAAGCCATGGCGACGTGGAGAGCGCGTATTTCGACGCTCAGTAATACATGTACATGTATGTACATGTAGGTAGGCCTACAGACCATTGGATTCAGTTACAGTAAACCCCCTCCCCTTGGTTTTTTTCTCCACCTCAAAGTGCTGGGTTATTTTATTGAGCAAGTTGCCAATATACCAGTAGGCCTACGTAAGAAGTGTCTTTTGTCCAACAAAGCCATTGGAGCTAGGCCTTCCGAGGCATAGGGTGGCGCGGTGGCCGAATGGTTAGAGCGTTGGACTCCTAATCCAAGGGTCCAGGGTTCGAATCCGGGAGGTGAC
>JBDFRD010585043.1:0-17003 GCA_039654405.1 Bullina lineata | reverse complement strand
TCTCTTCCTTTTTCCCTGGGGGTTCCACTTGAGGGCCTGTCTCGTAATGTTGGTGGCTGGCTTGCGCAGAGTGTGGCTTATCCACCTCCAGCGGCATTGTTGGATCTCCTAATACACTTTGTATTAGTAGGGGTCAAATGAAATTTCTAGCTGTAAAATTATGGTGGTTTTATAGTATAAAATTAATAAATTCTAACACTGTGCTGGAGTTGTTGTAATTTTGCTTTCATTGAACAGATTTGTTGAAGATTTGGATCGAAAAGGGACGGAGGTATATTTTGAAAGGGATGAAATGGCCTTGTTTCCTGGAAGTGAACACTGTAGATTGCCGTTCTGACATTGTGTCCTTTCCATTCTCTTCCTGAAGGAACCCTGCCCCCTGCTGTAGATTCATGCTAACATTCTCTCCTTTACATTCTCTTCCTAAAGGAAACATGCCACCAGCTGTACGCCAGAAGGCATGGAGAGAGAAGAGGGTGATATTCCTCACTCCTCAAGTCCTCGTGAATGATCTGACCAGGGGATCTTGCTCCGCAGAAAGTCTCAAGTGTTTGGTTGTGGATGAGGCACACAAGGCTCTGGGCAACCATGCCTACTGTGAGGTGAGAGGTCGTGTGTGGATGGCCTACTGTGAGGTGAGAGGTCGTGTGTGGATGGCCTACTGTGAGGTGAGAGGTCGTGTGTGGGTGGCTGACTGTGAGGTGAGAGGTCGTGTGTGGATGGCCGACTGTGAGGTGAGAGGTCATGTGTGGATGGCCTACTGTGAGGTGAGAGGTCGTGTGTGGATGGCCTACTGTGAGGTGAGAGGTCGTGTGTGGATGGCCCACTGTGAGGTGAGAGGTTGTGTGTGGATGGTAGGCGTGGTTAAGCAGCAAGAAGCGAGGGTTCAGCATTCCATCTGTGCAAGAGGAGACTGTTACATGTTAGAAGTTGGCATCCCTCATATCGAAGAAGAATTTTAGAATATTGAATGTGCAAGGGTAAATCCTGATACTGGTCGAACCAGTACAGTAATAGTACAAATGTAATAGCAAAGATCTTTTAAATGTTTTTATTTTATAGATGGTTAACCTTCAATAGACACTTGTAAAACGTAGCAAATGACTATGTACCGATCATCCATCACTTGATGCAATCCACACATTCTGTTCTGAGGACTTTATATTGGTCATTGCAAAAAGAAATAAAATAGATTAATTATTTTTTCTGCATCATTTATTCTCAGGTTGTAAAAGGGCTTTTAGCCAAGACCAGGAATTTCAGGATTTTAGCGCTGAGTGCAACACCAGGCACAGACTTAAAGGTAATCTTGTGCACTTGCCACTTTGGTTGGACTTTACATATTTGTTCAAGACGATAATTGTTCAGAAACTATCAAACTGTCAAACCTAACCCTCTGAGTCCTGAGCTGTTAGACTCCAAACAAGTAAGTATCTATTTTCCTCATATTGAAGTTTCAAATGTAAAGGCTGCGTCAAATGGACAGGAAAAGTATTTCTCAAGGATTTTGTTTAAATTTATATTACTAATAGCAGAAAAGAGTCTCACAAAATTTAAACTTGGAACATTTTCCCCGGTTCTAAACTGCAGTGTCAGTTATGAATGTCTTGCTTGATTTTGATTCTAACCACCCGAGACTGCTGAAATCGATGGTGAAAACATTTTCTGTTCTGCTTTGCGCTACCAAAACTGGGATAAACTCTGGCTCTTTGGGCCTCAAGGAAACTTGACATTCTTCTATTCTTATGGAACAGGCAGTCCAGCAGGTTCTGAACAATCTTTTGATCGCCCACATCGAGCTGAGGACAGAAGACTGCATGGACATTCAGCCGTACACACATGAGCGCAAGGTGGAAAAAGTGGTTGTCCCCCTTGGCGAGGAGCTGACGAGGATCAAGGCCAAGTACATACAGGTAGATAACTCCTAAAGAACAAATAAAGATGGTTATAATACTATTTCTGCTTCCATGGAAGTAAAGTGCACTAAGAAGGTGTAGTTATTTTACCACTGGAATCCAGAATACATTCTCATAAATCTTCATTTCACTGTACAAAAAAAAAATGAATCATCCAAACCCAAGACTGCTCAACATCATGACTTTCATTAGGCTAGTACTGCACCTAGACAAAAGTGTCTTAAGTCCGTTTAGACAGTTTTGTCACAAACTTGAACTTCCATTATAACCCAACTGCACAAAGACAATACTGTCTTAAGACTTTGATTTCGCACGTTTTCTCTAGATCTATTTCAAACGCCACAAACGCGACAGTTTTGTCTTGGTGCTGTGGCTTGACTCAGTCTTAAGACATTCTTGTTGAGCTCTGTTTGTGACCGGGCACAACTTTTCAAGACAAAACTGTTTTGTTTTGGTAGTGCGGTAGGCTCCGTTTAACTCCATTGTCCACAACCTCCTAGGTGCTGTACTAGCCTTAGACTGACTCAGCAAGAGAAAATTACTTTAGTTTAATTGAGATTTTTTGTCGCCAGATAATGACCAGTATAGTGCAGCGGCTAATTCACAACAGGGTTCTCTACAATCGGGAGGCCACCAAGCTATCCAAGTTTCTTTTGCTGAATGCTAGAACTGAGTTTAGGCAGAACCCACCACAGCACTTACAGGTCAGAGGTTACTTGTCTTCCTTTGAATGCTTCCTGTTTACATGGACAAAGTTTGATTAATCTTTTCCAAGTTAGACAATTTGTTCAATATAGCCTCTTTAAAAAGCATGATAATTGACTTATAATGAAACATGCCAACTTTGCAGGTTTGCCATAAGAAATTACAGGGAGCCGTCAGAGATTACGGTTTGTGGGCTATCACGGCGAGAATATATTATGCTTTTAAATTTCATTGCCATTGTGTTATTCATTCTCTGGTGTTATCCTTCTACGCGATAAAATTACTCTTGTGGTCCTAATTTTACTGTGAGTTCAGCTCGTTATTACTCCAAGCCTCAAATGGGGTTGGCATGTATGACTTGTAAGGGCACCTGTTATTTGGAATCATTAAATTGAGTAAGTGTTTCATGTGGGCTTTTTTTCTTTCCTTTCTATCTTCTTTTTTTTTTTTTTTTGTGTGGCTTATTGAACAAATTGCATAGTTTCATAGATCTCAGGAATGCAGGTATACTGGAAGTTTGTCCGAGTTTTACAATATATTGAGTTACCAAATTTCCTTTTTGTAATAACCAACTGGACATCAATGTAGGTTTCCATATTTTTGTGTGTGTGCATAAAGTAAAACTTGAATTGAAAATTATTTTCAATATTCTTTGCACCTAAAATTTTAAACCTTAAATCCTCTTTAAATTTCTACCTGTATGTTCACTTCAGTAGTGGGAATAAAATGCATTCTGTTTCCTTCCCTGTCCCCAGCCGGCCCAAGTGGGTGCCATCGAGGCTGACTTTGCACTGGCCATGAGCGTGTACCATGGCTATGACCTGCTTCAGAAGCACGGCCTGCGGTCGCTGTACAACTTCCTCCTGGCCATTGTCACAGGGGACAAAGGTTATGGCCGAACACGATACGAACTCATGAGGAATCCCAACTTCCAAGACATTATGGATACGCTGCAGCAGAAATTTACAGTGTTAGATATTTTTGTGTGCTTTCTTAATGCGATTGAATGTTTGCAGTGTTTTTTGAACAAATGCTTACATGTTGTGAATGTGATGGTACAAAGTTCTGATTTGGTGTGCAGAGACTCTGAGAACAATAAGAGTCCTGTAGATGTTTTTCACATGTTTGTGATCTCCTATCATTTCTTATTATATAATATTGCACTGAGTCATTAACACCTTAATGACTGGCCTGACACTGACCTTGGATCTTCTTAGTGCGATCAGCCACATACATGGCTTTCTTGTTAGAGTGCTTATCATGTCCAAAATTTTAAAGTCAGCACTAAGAGGGATAAGTTAGAAAAAAGTTGGAGTAGTTTCGATTTTGGTCACCCCAAACGCAAGAATGCTTGTCAGGGGTCAAAAAGCATTGGCCAACGTTCACGAGTATTCTCGTCGGTGCTCCGCAAGGTGTTAATAGTCTGTGAAAATCTTTAAAGTACGAGCTTTTCTTCTTCATTGTTCCTCTGCTACGAACTCAAAGGTAGCAATGATTGCAAATATTTTTCAACTCACAATACTGGACCAACTGCTTCATATGCAACTCCCTGTACCATCTTCATGATGTCCTCAACCTGTCAGGTAGCTACATTCCAATTTTATGGGTACAGTATCAGGTTGTTCAACTGTTTTCTTCCTCTTGCAGCCCTAGTGATGCAGGCACTGATGCCAAAGCAGTGATAGGTCACCCCAAGGTTCAGCACTTGGAGGAAATAGTGCTGGAACATTTCAAAACCTTCAAACAAAGTAAGTTCTAGTGTAAAGTAAAGTTCCTTCAAGGCCAATGAGGCCCATGGAGCCGGAGCTTATCTCAGTTTCGGTAGCGTGAAGCGGAACAGATGATTTTTACTTCATCTCCTAGCGTGTCATAAGTTTACTTCCATTGCAAAATATGCTGATACCCAATTCGCACCACCTGTGTGGTGAAAGGAAAAATAGTGTAAAGTGTCTTTTCCAAGGACACAACACGGTCACCCCAGGATTTGAAGCCTGGACCCTTTGATTACGAGTCCAGCCCTCTAATCATTCGGCTACCACGCCACCAAGTTCTAGTGTGCCCTTCTTAATATGTGCTCCAGCTGTCCAGGGGCAATATGGCCACTAGCATTAAAATAGTAATTTTACTTCCTTTATAAGAGATTTAAGCTTTTGCTCTGAATCGTTCCATAGAAGGATGAGTTTATTGTCGTCAATTAAATAGTGCAAACTTTGTACATACACCTATATTGTATTCCATTTTCTGTTGCTTTATGTCGAAATGTCTCTTTGTGGTTTCTTACAAATCTGTGGCTAATGAGAACAGCTCTATTTCTGAAGCATTTTTAGTTATGTATGCTGGGTCTTGAAATTCAGCAAATGTTTTATAGTTGTTTCTGCTCTTGTTTTTTTTGTTTTGTTGTTGTTAAATTTTTGACAGGATCTCTTGATTTTGTGTTCACTTGTTATGGCCTTCTGGTGGCTGTTAATGCATCTGTGATCTCATGCTTCCTTGCAGATGGGCGAGATACGCGTGTCATGATTTTCAGCTCCTATCGTGACAGCGTCACTGAGATAACCAATGTTCTCAACCAGCACAGCCCTTTAGTAAAAGCCATGGCGTTTATTGGGCAATCTTCAGCAGGAAAAGCCACAAAAGGTTACACCCAGAAAGAACAGCTTAAGGTCTGTGTTGTGTTGAGGAAATATTTTTTTTAATGCAGTAGACACTTTGAGACAAGAGTATAAAGTTCACTAAGATCAACCAGATTTGTTCGCTGTGCTAGAATTAATCATTTTTGCCTTTTCTAATCATTTCTTCTTTAGTCTGTGTACAGATGTCAATTTTTTCTTCTTGTTTTCATGACACCTAGTGTTGGTTTTGTTTTCTGATATTTTTGTTGTGAATCTGAAATTTGATAACTGATGATTTCTTTCACCTTCCTTGGTATGTGTGCACTTACAGGTAATGAGGGAGTTTAGAGAAGGCGGCTACAACACCTTGATCTCCACATGTGTGGGGGAAGAAGGACTGGACATTGGGGAGGTTGACCTCATTGTGTGCTTTGATGCAGATAAGAGCCCAATTCGACTGGTGCAACGCATGGGCAGGACAGGTCGTAAGAGACAAGGCCGGGTCGTGATGCTCGTCACAGAAGGGAAAGAGGAGCAGGTAGAGAGGTCAAGGACAAATACATAAATGTTTTGGACTGTTGCAGAGATTGGGGGATGGGAGGTGGGAGGTAAAAAGTTCCTTCGAGGTCCATAGAGCCGGAGCTTATTCCATGAAGCAGAACAGATGATTTTTACATTATCTCCTAGACAGGATGCTAGTCTTTCGTAGAGGTGGGAGGACAATTGTAGAAATGTGTAGGACAGCGAGAGAAATGAAAGACAAAGGTATTGAGGGTGGGGACACTTGTGGAAATGTTAAGTCAGTTATGGAGATTGGAGACAAAGCGAGTTTTTCTTTTCACTTTCATGTTTTAAGGATATTTGAGTAACAATTGGCTTTGCCTTTGGTACTGACATCTGTTTGGTATCCTACAAAGTGAATCCCTGCAAATGTGTGTACATACTGTTCAGTGTGAAGATGCGTGCACTTTGTTGGACTCCAGATAATTATATTATGCCATGATTTAAATCTGTATTCAGGTGTACAAGTCCAGTCTGTACTCGAAGAAAAATATTCACAAGGCCATCCGTAATGGGACCAGGTCCTTGAAGTTCTACACACACAACGTGCGACTGGTTCCAGCCTCCGTCACACCTCAATGCCACAAAATGCACATCACCGTGGCATCACCCGAGAGGAAAAAGCCTGCAGCTAAAGCCAAAAGACACAAGAAGATCTCTGACATCTTCAGGCCAGCAGGTAGTGTGGAGGCTCCAGGTGGGCCAGTATAGAGCCAGTCCAGTCAACAGTTTTGAGAGTGAGCTTATTCAGAACTGCTCACGAGGATTGATGGGTATTTTTGCAGAAAAGCTCCTTAGCTATGTTTCTATAAAATAATAGTATTTTGTCGTTTGAAGAGCTTCTAGGATTGTTTATAAGCTGCTGAAACAGTGATTCAGTGTGAATGGCAGCATTTCTGACTTTGTGAGCTGAATTTACTAGTTGCCTGAATTGTTTTGTTATCTTTTTAAAATTAATGAAATAAATAAGTAATTCCACTCCACAACACATATGCAAATGGAAATCACAAGAAAAAAGAGCTATCTCGAAGAAAACAAGGACAAACCAACAAACCAGAAGGTAATACTTCAGATAGTAAAGTTCCTTCAAGGCCAATGAGGCCCTTAGAGCTGGAGCTTATCCTGGTTTTGGTAGCATGAAGTGGAACATATGATTTTTTCTTCATCTCCTAGACAGGACGCTAGTCTTTCGTAGGTTTATTTCCCCAGCAGAATATGCCGGCACCCAATTCGCACCTGGAAAAAATGGTGTAAAGTGTCTTTCCCAAGGACACAACGCGGTCACCTCCCAGATTTGAACCCTGGGCCCTTGGATTAAGAGTCCAACGCTCTAACCATTCGGCCACCGTGCCACCTAATACTTCAAATACTTTTGTTTAAAGACACTTTCACTAAGTCCAGGTAAGTATGTACCACCAGTACCAGACTGTCCATTGTGGCAGGGGAGGTTTCTGCTTCAAGGCTCAGTGCTGAATGAGTTAATTCTCATCTCTTTGCCAGGATGGACAAAGGTTTGGTCAGTGCTTGTGTGATGTGAAGGGGATGGGTCCAAGAAGAAGTGAGAATATACTGGAACTAACTCATCAGCTGACTGGTACAAGTGGTATGGGGAGAATAATTGTTTCTATAAAGTGTATAGTCATTATGTACCTCTTGAAGACAGTAAAGTTGTTGAATTTTGGATGTTTTTGTAGTTTAAATGGGAGGCTGTATGTCATTGTGTGACTTTTGTCTTTTGCTTGCCTTTTCAGTTTTTTTAAAGTTGAAATTATTACCTTCATTTCTGGCAGTGTCCAGACATACAGTTAAGGCGAAGCCTAGAATATATTATAGTCCTGTTTAATGTTGTTTTCTACCTGGTTTTATTCCAGCGAAATCTGTGGCGGACAGTGATTTAACCTGGGAGGAGTATGCAGGTGTAAAGGAGGAGTTTCTCGCGGCCCAATCTCTGGCTAAGCAGTTGCCACGTCCAAAGTGCATCTGTCTGGCACCACAGACCAAGGTTGGAGTACATTTTAAATAAAAATTTGAATTGCTTTTAAGGGGACACATGGTTTCTGATTGCCCAATTTCGTAAAAAATATCGGTATTGAGATTTTTGGTTTTTACATTACAGTGGTTTTAGCACCCAAAATAAAGAAATTCTTTGGAAGCATGTGGGATTGTTTTTCTAGTTTTAAAGTCCTTTTTCTGTTTTGTTTTTGGCATTTTGTAAAAATACTCAAAATGTATATTATCCCCCTTCAAAAGCCTAAAACTCAGCTTTTTTAAAAGATATATTCCTGAAATTTCTATAATCAGTTATAATGAATGTGACACAAGCTTTTTTAAATATGTCTAAAGAGTTTTCCACTATATATTGATAATACTAAATAATGTAAAAAATCATTAGTTTTTTTATTCACCAGAATATTTTTAAAAACCTGGGTCACATTTGAGATATTAACTCAATATTTCCAAAAATGTCTCATTTGTTGATCTTGTACATGCTGACATTTAGGTTTTCGTGTAAGTTGCTAATATATTTTTTTTTACTTTCATAATTTTTTCTCATTTCCATGGTTACGGGAAGCTTCAAAATTCTTCTTGCAGCATTTTTGGTGTAAGCAATGTAATTTTAAAAGACTGGCATCAGAGGCAGTGTCTCCCCTTAAACATTCTATGCTACCCAGGAAATGCCAAAAGTGACTATAGTTATTCTCACTCATACTTGGATTTAAAAAAATTATAATCCCACATTTGCATATATTTAGAAGAAAATGAGAGTTGTTTCAAGTATGATGTTTGATTCCACAGAGATAAAAGCCCCACCCTTCTCTGTCCATGTCACTGCAGCACTATGCCATTTCATTGCTCTCACAGCTTGGGATTAATACACTGCAAATAGAACTGAAATATTTTTGTCTGGATTAAAAGTTCCTTCAAGGCTTTTAAGTCCTTAGAGTACAATAAGTATCATTTCCAAGAAAATACCTGTCATGATTTGAACCCAGGACCCTTGGGTTAAGAGTCCAAAGCATTAATTGTTCAGTCCTTCATTTTTTTAGATGGTAACATTCTAAAAGGTGCTTTAGTAATTTATCTTTCAGATTTTCAGCCGGCAATAAAACAATTAAAAATGTAACCCGGGGAATAGATTGTCCAGTTATTAAACAAAACTGTAAATTTCCTCATGTGTCACGGTTATTCAATGGTTGACTGACTGCATGTGCTAGGTCCACAGTTTCAGTTTATTTTTGTTTGTTATTCAGGAGCGTAGCCTGATGTCAGGAGCTGCAGATACAATCCATCTCTCTGAATGGACTCCATGGCAGAACCGACTACAGCAAACACACTTGGTGGCTCACTCCACACGCAGCCTCCATCTGGTGCAGGACTCGCAGTTTATTGAACTCCAGCGTAAGGGCACACAACTCTTCTTGTGTTTTTTTTCCAGTGATGTGAAGAGCGCGTCTTTACTAAATACAGTGGAATCCGGATAAAGTCAACACCCGGGACCGAAAAAAATGTGTTGACTGTAAGTGAGGTTGACTATCCATTTTCAGGGGGCAAAACCCAAAGATAATAAAAAGAGGTGCGATTGGACTGTGTCCCTTGTTAGCAAAACCCTGGTGAATGGTAAGCGGTGAAACGGAAGTTGTGAACTTTTACATTGGAAAGTTTCCTGTTTCAATTTGTCTCTTCAAGACCAGCAAAACACCCAAATCATTGAGCAATTCAGCCTGCCAGATCTTTTAAAGTCTTGAAACCAGGTGCTTAATAATGTTTATAAATGTTATATGCTGTAGCTTGTGGCAATTTATGGACCTACAGTGCGTAACGCCCAACCAGTTCCAGTCTCTTGCCCAGTCCATGCGCTGTGAGGCCTGCGATTGCCAGTGTAATAAAAGTCACTGGTGTGTGAAAGAGCAGCATAATTTCCATTTGCCCTTCAATTTCCTTCAGTTGTCATCTCCCTTGAGGAAATGGTGTTTCACATATTGTTCCCAAAATCATGGATTCCTCAAACAATTTTCTATGCAGTTTGACGAATGCATGTGGGACTGTATTTGTATCCTTGCAATTGAAAGAAGACACTTTGTCTCAAACTCTTGTCCAGTTACTCTTTCATTATAGTTCAGCATGTCATGTCATCTTTCAAATACAATGTCAGAATTTCTGTTAAAGAAATTTTACAATTGTCAGGCTGCAAATGCATTTTATTTATTTCATTTTTTTTTTTTGGTAAAAAAAGTACATGAACATAGTCTTTTCAGCTTGCCTTTTGCTTTGTTCTCACCAAATTGTTTTTGATACTTTCAAGAGCTGTAGAACTATTTTTTTTTTCAGAATGCCTCGATCACAAAGAAGACAGCTATGGTCTAGAAATGCAGCTTTACCTGAACAAAAATGATATTCTGGTGCCCGGAGAGAAGAATTCAGACAAGCAAATCCCTGGACAAACTACTGTGACCAAATTCCTCTCTCCAGTGATCAGGACAACTGGTGACACACCATCATTAAGTATAGGCCGTGCTACAGTGAACACGCCTACTCATGAGGAACGCGCTCGCACAAGCAGACCTCATGACTCTGCAGTTGAAGACTTGAGAAAGGAGACACAAATGTCTGCTCTAAGGGAAATACAGAAAAAGAAAGTGAAGAAGAAAAGAAGAAATTTGTTGAAGGAAAAAAGTTTTGCCTTCTTTGAAGACGCAACAAAATCTAAGACTGGAGGAAGAGATGTGAGCAAGAGGGCTTCAGTGTTGAGTATTCTGACCACCAGTTCTCCTAATGACTTTACCCTGGAGTTCCAACATGCTGGGGACCCGAGTGCTGCTCACAGAAACATGGAGGTGGACGCTGATCGTGATGACCACGATGTTCCTGTAGATTTATGTGCTGCGCCATCTCCTCCACTTCTCTCCACTGTGGACAAAACAAACCTGACACCCCCCTCTGGAAAACTGTCAAGTATTGCCACCACAGACCAGGACATTAAGAGGGAAAAAAGGAGCTCAGACCACGCCCTAACTTCATCTCCTATTTTCGAACGATCAAACCGCGTCCCGACTCCGCCCCCTGTGTCTGAGATTGACAGCCTGTTTGCCCAGCTGGAGGTCGTGGGGTCAGGGTTTGCATCCGTGGACTTGCTGCAAGAAGTGGCCAGATGGGAGCTGGCAGGGAGGAACGACTGTGACGCCATCAGCTCTGGCACCAAGGAACTTTCTATGATGAGGAAATGCCTTCTTGATACTTCATTGGGTGATGATGCGGGAGGATCAGGGACGGGTGGAGGCAGTCCGTGTCTGGTGAAATATCTTCAAAGTGAAAGACAGAATGAGATGAAGGAGATTAGAGATATAGACCACAGGCCTGTTTGTCCTGACACAGTGAGTGACACTCTGGGTAGTGGTAAGAGGTCCAAACAGAACCCTGCAAACAAACATTCCCCACGTGATCAGTTGTCTCCTGTCAAGACCTTGACTGGTGCCGGGAAGGAAGATGATGGAATGAGTGAATGCCATAAAAGTCCTTGTTTTAAAAAATTCACCGCCAGGAAGAAGTTGACTGATAAAGCCAACAGAACATCTCACTGTCAAACTGTTGTAGACTGTGATAATCTGCCATCCATGGATTCAGGAAGAGTTTTGGTCAAGGAATGTAACGATAAAAGCTCAGACCTTCAACAAGACGAACAGCTGATACAGTCCATCTCCAACTGGTGCCCTTCTCCTTCCAGAGAGGAGGAAATCTTAGGCCAACGGTTAAGAGGGGAAACCACAGTTACACAGTCTCCGCCACCTCCCTCCTCTCAAACCAAACTTCCTATGGAAAGAGTGACACCACTAAAAGCCATCAAAGCTAACATCAACAAATCAGTCACCGGAAACATGAGTAACCTGTCTGCCTTCTTCAACAGCGACTTTGAGGTGGAACCTGATGGTCTGACTGAGCCTCTCTCACCTCATCAGCCCAAGTCCTGCAGGTCAGAGAGAGGTCTCAGGTCATCTCTGTCTCCTACAGGGGTCACCGCCTCGCAGGCAGTGGCTCTGTGTGACAGTTCCTACTTAGAAAGTCCGGACAAGATGCCGAGGGATTCCTTCAGGGCAGACAGTGTGCACAAGTTGCTGAAAGAGGAACAAGCACCTGACAATTCTGTGCCAGCTGGAGGCGACGGGGAGCTTGCATCTTCTGTGGGGGATTGCAGTGACTCCAGTCTGCCTGACTTTGACCTTGGGTTTGACTTGAGTGATGAAGTGATCCCCCCAACTCCGTGTAAAGCTTCCACTGGTGGTCTTAGTATCAGGAGTCGGTGTCATGATGTGTCCCAGATAGATCAGGATGACTCGGAGTCGAATCATGACAAGGACAAATGCTCCAGTAAAAGAAATTTAAAACATTTTTTCGATTCAAGAAATCTTAATACTGTTGAAGTGGGGAACTCCAGTGCAGAGATCAAAGCAGTTTGCTTGGATGAGAATACAGCTGGGAAGGATTGGAAATCATTTTCTTTGTCCCATAGTGTGGACGCTGCAAAGTGTGCTGACACAAGACCAGAAGCAACTGGAAGTGGGTATCCAGAACAGGCAGCATGTGCAGAGTCTGAGAGACCTAATGTTGGTCTGGTTGCACCCGTCCCACATCTGTGCCCCGGTGGAGGAACACTTGACACAGACAGGTGCAAACCCTTGGCTACTGGTGTTACCTCAGGTACACAAGCCTGCCTGGATCACTACACTGAGGTGGAAGCTGAAGATGGAAGAGATAATGATCCTGGGTTTTCTATCCAGCTCAGAACTAGAATACAAGGGAAAACTCCCTATTCCTGTGAAGTTGAAGAGATGGAGATGAGTGCTGGTGATCTCCCTTGGAGTGAAAAACAGATGGCAGGTTCCAGCTGGTCTTCGTCCAAGGGGACACTACTCCCTTTGTGTGGCTCTGAAAACAGCACAGAAACAGCCAGTAAGAAACACAAGAGGAAACTAGGCTTGAGCAAACTGGGGAGGATGGAGGAAGGGAGGGAATCAAGGCACCTTCACCGAACTCGCCCCTTGCTGACCTCTCCTCTCAAAGGGGAGAGAACTCCTGACAAAGTGCGCACATTTTCTCAAACACGGCAGATTGTAGGAGAACCTCTGAATCCTGATGCTAGAAGTGTTCGGATTCATGGAAGTCGTCTGTGTGAGATCCAGGAGGATGGAGAGGGCAAGGAGCAGAAGGCAAGCACCCCTATCCGTCGTTGTGCCAGGGATGAAGCTGATGGTTTCACAAAAACAGTGGTGGATGCAGTGGACAATCTGACTCCCATCAAAGGCTCTCCTGAGGCAGTTGGTGAGTAAATCATGACGCTTGTAGGTTTTTTTTAGCTGATCATGATTGATACAGGGAAGAACTATCAGACATACCAACTTTACGGGTTTGCCGTAAGAAAGTTCGGGGAGCCGTCAGAAATTACAGTTTACGGGCAAATTACGACCAAATTATATCGAAGATACAATGAATATATGCTTCTTAAATCTCATTGCCTTTGCGTTCTTTGTTCCCTGGCATTATCCTTGTACGCGGCGAAATTACTCTTTTGGGTCTTCATTTTACTACAAGTTCAGCTCGTGATTACTCCAAGCCTCAAATGGGGTTGGCATGTCTGGAACTATATCAAGCACTGAGAAAAATCTTTGGATGCTGCAGGTACAAGACAATGATTATCTTGGTTTTCCCCTGAAGACTAAATTTTTCCACAGATGCAGCTGATAAATTAATCTTTACTTTCTTTCTCTAATGAGACCAGCTTGTTCTCTAAAGTCTGAAGGTGTTAAAATTGAATGTCAAAAACAGTTTGACAAAGTTTCATTCTTTGTGCATGCATATGTGTGCAGGTGTCAGACAATGGAGAATCTCCTGACATACACACCTGAGGTGAAGATTCAGTGAAATATGGTTATGAACTTTTATCAAATCTCATTTTTTTATCCTCTGTAGTCTCTTTGTTTGTAATTTGAACATGTTGTCGGCAACATATGAACATTTTTTTGTGTATTCAATTTCTTTCAAGATCCTTCAGATACTGAAGACAGCTTTATCATTCGGCGAAAGAGAAAAGCAGGTGTACAGATTATGTCTGAGGAAGGTACAGTAATCAGATAACTTTACTCAACATGCCAAAAATTATGGAAAGGGTGATAAAGAGATAAGATGAATGGTCATGACAAACATTGACAATATTTAAAGAAATTTGAGGACCATGAAAATATCTGCTTACAAACTCTATGATATACATATGCATGTAATTCATATACTTACAGCAGAAAGGACAAACTCTATATTACATTATATGCAACAAAAACCAGCAACTTTCTACTAGTAAAAGTAAGTAAAAGGTAAAGTTCCTAGGCGTATGAGGCTCATGGAGCTGGAGCTTATCACAGTTTCGGTAGCGTGAAGCGGAACAGATGATTTTTACATCATCTCCTAGACAGGTTGCTAGTCTGTCGTATACTTACTTCCCCAGTAGAATATGCTGGTACCCAATTCGCACCTGGGTGGGAAGAAGACAAATGGTGTAAAGTGTTTTCCCCAGGGATACAACATGATCATCTTCCAGATTTGAATCCTGGACCCTTGGATTAGGAGTCCAACACTCTAACCATTCGGCCACCACTTGGCCACAAAATACAATACTTTCTACTAGTGACTTTGCAAACTGTTTCCTACCATCAGTTCTCATTTCAGATTCAAGTTTCACAAAAAAACTGGACAAAAGTAACGGCTCCACCTGCTCTGGGAAGGGGGTGAGTTTTGTGTGAACAAGCATGTCTAGTCCTGAACAACTTCACAATAAATACAACGAAAAAGCTCCAGCAGTTGAATGTCCGATTCCTACTTAACATTTGAACTCTTTTATTTATGAATTCTCAATTAATTTAGTATGCCTGCAAATAAGCAGTCTGGCAAATGAATGTTTCTTCTTATTTACTGTTTGATTAAATACGCTGTATGTGGAGATTCCCATATCTTTGGTCTGTTGTTGTCCTTCCTATGCTAAGTAGCAAACACAACCAAATGAAACTATTCCGTAAAAATACACAGAGACAAACCAACATTCGGCAGTACTGTCTTCAACAGGGGAAACACATTCACATTAAATGTATTTCCCCCTATGAATACAGTAATCGTACATTGGTTTATCTCTGCATATTTTTACAAGATAGCTTCATATGCTTGTGTTTGCTACTTTGCATTTTTCAGTTTCCCTGCAGCTTTCATTCACTTTGTTTTCATTTATCCTTCCTATGCTGTTGTATGTGACACTGATACAAAGTCTCCTCTCCCCCCACCCCTTGCAGTCAAACACTTCCAGAGAAAGGAACTCTTCACTGGAGAAGAGAAAAATTCTCCTAGCCGGAGGAGACGAGAGCGACTCAGATGACTTTGAAGGTTCTGTATTGGAGAGCAAATTCATTCATTGCACGAAAATCACTTGCTTTTAAATTTCTTTATACTTTATATGGCAATCAGAATTCAGCTTATCTTTAACTGGAAAATATTGGTAACGTTCAGTGTAAGAATATCAATTGCTCTACTTACAGTGATCCCTCACTATATCGCGATTCCCCTTTCACGGCTTCACTGTTTCATGGGTTTTACAGTAAGTTAGTGTGTAGCACAAACAACTATTTTATAAAATACATGTGTTTATTGTAGTTATACTTGTAAGAGTGTACTGTACTTTAATACGTACATATAGCACACACAAAAAATGTCATAAATACCAAAGTGTTTATAAGAGTGTGGGGAGGTTTATAAAAGTTTAAAATGTATGTAAATAACAAATTAAATATAGTATCGCTACTTCGCAGATTTTCGCTTATCGCGGGCAGTTCTTGGACTCAACACCTGTGATATCCGAGAGGGATGACTGTATAATTTATATGGCACTCAAAATTCAGCTTATCTTTAAATGGAAAATATTGGTAACTCTGAAAATTGGTGAGGCCTATCGCTGGAAGCTCAGTGAAAATTTATTGGGAAATCCAGTTGTACTGAGAACTGAGGACCCAGGGAGTAAAACTGCTGGCACTGAACTGTCAAACAAATACAGTTTCACAAATAGTGAACTGTGTAGTTTGGCAATAGTGACTGTTTATCACCTAGATGTAGACAGTTAGTCAAACAAATAATGCTGTACCCAAACACAGCAGATTCCTCGCTGCTCAAACTAGAGCATAATATGTAGTTTTCATTACTTATACAGAAGAAATGTCCAAAGAGTAGTGCAGAAGCTAAATTCAGTTCAAAAACCAAAGAATTCAGTGAAAAAGGCAAGATATTTGCAATTTGGCCCCAGCTGTAGACCTTCTTTACCACACAGTTTGACCTGAATAGTTGCATGTTTCCTCTGTCCTTAGACTCTACAAGTTTTCTCAACGTGCCACCCAAGAAACACAAGCACCGGGAGAAGGCAGGAAACAAGAAGAAGAAAGTGGTGAGCAAGTTTAGGAACATTATTTCACTTATTTTCTTCAGACTTTTTTGTTTTTGTTTTTCCTGGTGACTTGAAAGGTCAGTTTAAATGCTTTTTTTCATCAAACCAGCAAAAAAAAAAAAAATTTTGGGGTAAAAGAACTGTATTTTAACTTAAAAAAAACAAAGCAAAAAAAAAAAACTTAAATCAATGGATAAAAATGTTGCAAATTTTTGGAAAAACTTCATATTTGTGATAATTAGATTTATTAAGATTGACGTTTATCTGCTTGAAAAAAGACAACTATTGACACAGCAACCTTGGTAAAACTAATTTTCATAGCTGTTCATTGTTATCTCCCTTTTGTCTAGTGACCAGTGTTATCTCCCTTTTATCTAGTGACCAGTGTTATCTCCCTTTTATCTAGTGACCAGTGTTATCTCCCTTTTGTCTAGTGACCAGTGTCTGCTAGGAACATTGAACTATTGAACTCTTCCTTACTTACTTTATACCTCTGCATTCCCGGAGAAACATAGGGCCAAAGCAACACCTTTCCATTGGACTCAGTTTTGGGCATCTCTCTTCAGCTTTGTCCATGACATGCCAGCGTTCTTAATTTCTGCAACTCTACAATGGCAAAGATGTTTCAGTGGAGCCAAGGAGTCCCTGAGCTGTTTTGTTTGTTTCCCTCAGGATGGGGCATTCCTGGAGCTGGAAGCTCAAGTGTCTGGAGATGAGGTTTCATCCGATGAGCGTGACGATGAT
>JBDFRD010584932.1:0-17004 GCA_039654405.1 Bullina lineata | reverse complement strand
CATTTTATAGAAAGGACTTATTTGAAAACCACAAACACAAACGCCAGATGCCTGCCGAGGAAAAGAAAATTACTTCACATCCGTACGAGTTTGGAAACCTTTGTTTTCGAAACTGGCGCCCGAAAAGACGCTGTTTCCCACGGCAGTTCGAGTTTTCCGTGCCCGTGTGGAGGGGTGAGTGAGAGCAACTCGACCAGGTGCACCTGATAATGCCTGCCCAGGAATTTATGAGTCCCCGCTAAGACTGCGGGGGGTGGGCAGTGTACGGGGTTTTTAATGGGTTTTCGGTTTTATGGCGGTGCCGAACTGTCTGGAAGAAACCTGGCACCGTGGGTAAGTCGTGATTTTCCTCGATGTGAGTACGTGTATAAAGTGCAGGCTGCTCAGAGCTCAAGACATTCACCGCCGCTGCTGCTACTAGTGCTACTGTAGTACAGACACTGTTATCATACTGTGCTTTGTGGGCAGACTTGTTCTTTTTCTGTACAACGTAAGTTGGTTAAATAATTTATACAATGAATTCTTCGGATAAGCAATTATTGTGCCACGCGTGCGGTCTTCTGGTCAGCTCCAGAGGGGTCTTGAACAGACACGTGAATGATGTTCATGAACGTCAGTATAGATACAGCTGTAGTATTTGCGATCAAACATTTTATAGAAAGGACTTATTTGAAAACCACAAACACAAACGCCAGATGCCTGCCGAGGAAAAGAAAATTACTTCAAAAAAGAAAAAACGCAGAACAGAGTCTCCCCCTCACGCATTTCGTGATGAACAAGACCATGTCGAGGACATTATTTCCGCCATCGATCAAGACGCGAGAGACATCTACAAAGACTTTTGGACGTCACTTAGAACACATTGTAAAGAAGCGACAAATCATTCCTTTTACAACATCAGATGGGGAGATCGAGAATGGGACGCACTGGTTGATATCATATTTCACAGACAAAGGAGAAGATTTAAAATCAATTACAGCCACAGTTTTATTTTGAGTAACAAAGAGACTGGGGCGTTCCGTTACTTTCACGCCAGTGCCAACAACGCCAGAGTTTTAGACCAACCTTTTCAAGTGAACAATCCTGAAGATTTTGAACGTTTCAAAGCAATGGTCGATCATAACGATATCCTGGAACACGCGATTCGACAACGACCCGACTCCAAATGGACGGTGCATAGTGTGGCAGCAACTACGTTTTACGTGGACAAGATCACCGACTATCCCATCGGCAACCCAACAACAACCTCGCTGCCAGACTTTATCAAACAGAATAAGGCAATTATTTCTTTAGAAAGAGACGAACACCACGGTCGACTCTACGAGGACAACTTGTGTTTTTTCCGGTGCCTTTCTTTGTTTAAAGGTGCGAGCTACCACGCGTTAGAAACCATGACCAAAGACCTTTATCAGACGTGGATCAATGCCGGAGGTGACGCTGATGTGGAATTGAAGGACTTACCTCAGCTCGAAGATGTATTTGATATCAACATCGATGTGTTCGTTTACTATGAAGACGATGAAGCATTAGCGCCTCTGATCCGCAGTCCGCGAAATCACAGAAACAACACGATGCGAATCCTGAAATACGAAAACCACTTTTGTTACACCAAAGACATCGATGCGGCAACCAACGCCTTCGCCTGTCTCAAATGTGGAAAGCTGTGGAAAAATGAATGGGGTTTAACACGTCACGGAAAGACCTGCAACGGGGATAAAATTAAGCACGTGTACCCAGGAGGCGTGTACAGACCACCACCCACACCCTTAGAGGTTCTGGTCGATGATGGTTTACCGGTGGATTCTCAAGACGTCTATCCGTATCGAGCTACTTATGATTTTGAAGCGTACTTCACTCCACTTCCACAGGACACGGATAACAATAAGAAAACCACTTTAGTAGCTCGACACGCTCCCTTATCGGTGAGTGTCTGTTCCAACGTCCCTGATTTTGAACAACCGAGGTGCTTCGTCACAGACGGGGACCCTCAAAAATTGATCGATGACATGGGCGACTATTTAGAAACCATTTCGGACAAGGCGTACGAACTGCTGTGCGATCAGCGCACCGAACTTCTGGACTCGACAGATGAAAAACAAGAGAAAGTGTTAAGGAAATATTTCAGACAAATGCCTGTGGTAGGATTCAATTCGGGACGATACGACATTAATATGGTAAAACCATACTTTGTAAGAAGGTTTATTTTGACACGAGAAGAGGATGCAGAGGTAGAAGAGGAAGAAACGGAGAAATCGTACGTCATCAAAAGGGGAAATGATTTTATGACCGTGTCGACAGAAAAGTTTAAATTTTTAGATATGATCAATTTCATCGCCCCGGGATTTTCCTACGCTAAATATTTAGCCGCGTACGGAGTCGAGGAAAAAAAAGGATTTTTTCCTTACGAATACATGATCAACCTAGACCGCTTGAAAGAGACCAAACTACCCCCGAAAGAAGCCTTTAGAAGCGAGCTGCGCGGGACGAATATCTCAGATGAGGATTACTCGTACTGTCAGAAGGTTTGGAAAGAAGAAAAGTGCGAGACTCTCCAAGATTTTTTGGTGTGGTATAATAACAAGGACGTGGCGCCGTTCATAGAGGCGCTGGATAAACAAATGGCCTTTTACCAGTCTTTGGGTTTGGACATGCTCAAAAACGCCATCAGCGTCCCGGGTCTCACTCTGAGATACCTGTTCAAAACTCTGCCACGAGACTGTTACTTTTCTTTATGTAATGAAAAGAACAAAGACTTGCATTCCCTTTTACGTGCACATATGGTAGGCGGTCCCTCCATCGTATTTCACCGCTACCACGAAAAAGATGTGACCACGATCAGAGGAGGAGAGAAGTACGTCAAAGCTGTTCTCGGTTATGACGCCAACTCTCTTTATCTGTACGCCATATCCCAGAACATGCCCACCGAACATCCTATACGTCGTAGAAAAGAAAAAGGGTTTAAAGAAGAAAAGGTAGAACAGTACGGGGTCTCAGCACGAGAGTGGTTGGAGTGGTTGAGTCACAAACACAACAGGAGCATCAGACACAAATTCAACCACAGAGAAAAGACGATCGGGCCCAGAAATATTCCCGTAGACGGGTGGGACGGGGGTATCGTCTTTCAGTTTCACGGCTGCCTTTTCCACGGTCACGAATGTCGTAAAACTAGAAATCTCACCCATAATCCCATCAACGGTAAACCCATGGAAGAACTGAGACAGAATACGACAGCAATCACCGCGTACCTCAAAGAGTACGTCACGGCCGTCATTGAGATGTACGAATGTGAATGGGAACGGGAAAAGCAAAACACGCCGGAGATTAGAGACTTCTTAAAGACTCGCTTCGCGCGTACGTACGGACTGCACAAAACCTATCCCAACATGCACGACGTGGTCGAAGCCGTGAAGAACGACTCACTGTTTGGACTGGTCCAGTGCGACATACGAGTACCTGAGCGTTTAAGAGAGTATTTCAGTGAAATGCCCCCCATTTTTAAAAATGTGAACGTCTCTAAGGAAGACATCGGGGCGTTTATGAAAACGTACTGCGAAAAACACAAGTTGCTCTCACAGCCCCGTAGGACACTGATCGGTAGTTATGTCGGCAAACAAATTTTGCTGATCACGCCGTTGTTGAAGTGGTATCTGCTCCAGGGATTGGAAGTCACGGAGGTGCAACAGGTGATCGAGTATCAACCTAAAAAATGCTTTCAGCGCTTCTGCGACGAAGTCACGTCCGCGCGTCGGCGAGGGGATGAGAACAAGAGCAGCAGCATTTTAGCGGACACGTTCAAGCTCTTGGGAAATTCCGCGTATGGTAAAACCCTGGAAAACTTGAGCGCCCACACCAACGTCACCTACACGGACGGGGGCAAAAAGACTTCTGACCTGGTCAACGACCCGCTTTTCCGCAAGTTGACCCCTTTGGATGAATCGCTAGAAGAGATAGAAAGCGCTAAATCTAAGGTGAAATGGAATTTACCTTTACAAATTGCCTTTTTCGTATACGGATACGCCAAACTGAGGATGTTGGAATTTTACTACAACTGCATTGACAAATACGTATCCCGCGCTGACTATCAGCTTATTCAAATGGACACGGATTCGCTGTATATGGCCATTTCGAGTCAAAGTCTGGAACAAGTGGTGAAACCCTCGAAAAAACGCAGCTTCCGCGAAGATTATCATCACTGGTTTCCGGCCCCTTGGTGCGACGAGCACAGAGACGAGTTTATCAAAGACGACAACTCCTCGTCCACCAATCGCGCGTGTTGTACCAGACGCTTCAATTACGACAAGCGGACGCCCGGTCTCTTCAAACTCGAGTACAAAGGGGAAGGTGCAGTCGCTCTCTGCAGTAAAACGTACTATTGTTTCGGAGAAAAAGAAGACAAGGCCAGTGCTAAAGGCATCGATAAAAAGCAACAGACCCGGGACAGCTACATGAGAGTGTTGAGGACCGGCATCAGCGGTGTCGGAGTCAACAGAGGATTCAGATCCGATTCCCGCTCTGTTGTAACCTACCAACAAGAACGCGCGTCTTTGTCTTATCTCTACATCAAACGAATTGTGGGGAGTGACGGGGTCAGTACAGAACCTTTGCTGATCTAAACAGAAAAAAAAAAGACAACAAGATGGATCCTCGCTGGAAACACCCCTTCACCTGCACCATCGCCGGGCCCACGGGGAGCGGTAAAACGTGGTTCGTACGTCGATTGTTAACACATAGGGACGAAATCATCTTACCACCCCCTGAGGAGATTCTGTGGTATTATTCGGAGTGGCAAGCGGATTATTCCCATCTACCCAAAGACGTTAAAATGATTGAAGGCTTACCAAAGGCTGATGATTGGAGTGAAGATAATAAAAGAAGACTGGTTATCTTAGACGATCTCATGCACGAGGCAAACGACACCGTGAGTAAATTGTTCACCCGCGGAAGCCACCACCGCAACGCCAGCGTCATTTACATCGTTCAAAATCTGTTTGGGAAGAGCAAAGAGCAGAGAACCATCAGTCTGAACAGTCATTACATCGTGCTGTTCCGAAATCCCAGGGATCTCAGTCAAGTGTCCGCCTTGGCGCGACAAATGTACCCTGGACAAACGCGTTACCTCACAGAGGCTTATAAAGCAGCAACCTCGGAGCCTTACGGTTATTTGGTCATCGCTCTGGCTCAAACCACACCTGAAACTCTACGTCTGCAGACGGATATCTTTCCCGGAGAAAAGCACGCCGTGTTTTTACCCAAGTGATGTCTTCCAGAATAAAGAAAAACGTGCATCTTTTACGAGCTCTAGCCACGGCTACACCATCTGTGACTAAAGCGATGATTCGAAGCGGTGATAAACAACTTATTGATACCATTTGTGAATGCGCCTTAAACGTGTTAAAAGGGAACGTTCCTCTCACAGCGACTCAGAGAAAGCGCCTGCAGCGTCACAAGGCGGCTTTGCGACAGCTGGTCGAACCGAGACGAGCCCTGAAACACAAGAAAAGTTTGCTACAGAAAGGAGGATTCCTAGGATCTCTTTTAGTGCCCGCCTTGAGTGTGCTAGGAAGCGTTTTAAATGGCTAAGAAAATGATTCTCGTGGACCCGCGTCGTCTAGGAGTAGGACCTTCTATTCTTCCCGACGCTTTACCTGATTCGCTGTCTTCACTGGATAAAGACATGAGAGAGATTTTAAACGACAACGAGAATGTAGATACTTTCAACAAAGCTCTCAGATATCAACAGATTTTACGACAATACCTGGAAAAGGCGGATAGGTATCGAACCGCTCCTTTGGGGACCTTGGATATTCCGGATAAAAAGCCCGACAAGAAGCCGGAGGAAGGAGTTCGAGAAAAAGATACGAGGGCGCGAGTCTTGGAGAGCGTGCCTATGTATTTGAAGAAAAAAGCGTCTCAGCTACTCGATCACGTGGAACAATCCCCTGTACTGAGCTGGAACGGAAAAGATCAACTCCTCCATGGAGGTAAAGTCGTGGAAGGAACCAACCTGACTGATCTGGTGAATGACATTTTGAGGAAACGTAAACGAGTGGACGATGCTCACGGCTGGACGTTATTCGCCGAAGGACTGAAGTCAACTAACGTCCCAAGGGAGCTCGTCGGGAATCCTGATCGTTGGGGATTCATACAACGAGAAGGGGCGTCGAGTGCACCGAGGTGGGAGAGTCTTTAAAAAACAATGGAGGAGGATATCTATTACGACCCAACACGAGTGGGGAGTTACGGAGGGGTCAGAGCCTTGCAAAAAGCTTCCGGTGGGAAGAAGAAAGACGTGAAACATTGGCTAAGCTTTCAAGACGCCTACACGTTTCACAAACCAGTGCGTCGCAAGTTTGTTCGTCGTCGGACCATCGTAGGAGGTCGAGGTCAACAGTATCAGGCCGATTTAATCGACGTGAGGAACATAAAAGACTCCAACGACGGATTTTCGTACCTGCTCACGTGCATCGACGTCTTTTCCAAGCGGGCTTGGGCCCGTCCTCTGAAGGACAAAACCGGCTCGAGTCTTGTGGATGCTTTCCGACAAATCTTTTCGACGCACCAACGGCTACCTCACAGCATCGTGACAGATAAAGGAAAAGAATTTCTCAACAATCGTCTTCAAAAATACCTGAAAGAACAAGACGTGGATTCTTTTGTAACTCAAAATGAGGATGTTAAAGCCTCCATCGTGGAAAGATTCAACAGAACATTGAAAGAAAAATTATGGAGATATTTTACCCATAAAAATACGACTCGCTACCTGGAAATTTTACCTCAGCTGATCGACACGTACAATCGGACATATCATCGAAGCATCAAAATGTCCCCGGCGTCTGTTAACAGTGAAAACCAGGAAGAGGTGTGGCAGGCCCTCTACGGGAAACCTAGACCTAGAGAGAAAGTGAAATTTGCTAGTGGCGACACGGTGCGAATCAGCAAGACGAAAAACGTGTTTGAAAAAAGTTACGTTGGTGGATGGAGCGAAGAACTATTCACCATCAGCCGAATCAACCGATGGACGGATCCACCCACCTACGTTTTGAAAGACTATTCAGGCGAAGAACTGGACGGTAACTTTTACTCGGCGGAAATACAAAAAGTAGGACCGAAAACGATTTTTCGAGTGGAGGCCATTCTTAAAACGAGGCTGACGAGAGGAGCTCGAGACTATTTAGTGAAGTGGTTCGGCTATCCCAAAGTATTCAACTCGTGGGTACCCGCGAGTGAAGTGGAACCATTATGATTGAAACGGCAGAAGAAGAAGAACCACCTGCTGTTCGACAAAGATCTTCTAAAATTTGGACCATTTTAGGAAACAAGTTACCTCGCAGTGAAATTGTGTTCTTTTGCCAGATGCTTTTAATCTACACAGTGACAATCGTCTGTTTGATCAATTTAAGTCGAGGTTACGGACCAGAACAATTGTGGATAGCTCTTCTCGGCAGTTGTTTGGGTTACGTCTTACCTAATCCTAAGATTTCGTCATCAACATGAGTATTTTTCTCACGTTACCCAGCAACAGTTCCATGGAACATTATCCTCAAAACCACCCTTCTCATTACCGCACCGCTCTGGCCAGAACTGTAGACTTGAGCGGGAAAGACTACGAAATAGGCTTGTCTGAGATTCAGTTCAGAAACAGTTACATCACCATTCAAGAGAAAGAGGCCTACATCACTTTTCGATACTCATCGGGGGTAGAACCCGTTTTGGTTCTCCGAGGAGGAGTGTACCCTACGGCTGAAAGCCTGGTCTACTCATTGAACTCGTTATTGGACTTGGCGTACAACACGGGTGAAATCATCACAGTCAGCTTCCGCTACAACCCAACTACTAGAAGAGTAACACTAATCGTGACGGATGATCAGCTAACCGTTCAGTTAAGCCCTGCGCTCAGTCGGATTCTGCACCTGCCCGACGCCCCTCTCGTAGGGCCGTTAAAGCTTGAGGGTAAAGGTGAAATGAGCGCGCACGTCGACGCAGTGTACATCTATTCGGATTTGGTGCGAGAACGCCCTGTCGGAGACACCATGGTCCCACTGCTTCGTGTCATACCCACCATACAACAACGAGATGATATCATCTATCAAATATTTGAAAAACCTCATTACCTCCCAGTCTCCAGAAACCTGATCAACTCTGTGGAAATCCTTTTAACCGATGATAAAGGCAAGACGCTTTCATTCCCTTTCGGAGAGACGGTGGTGACGCTTCATCTGAGACCGGTTAAACAACAGTAAAAAAAAAAACGCACACACACGATGAAAGTCCCGTACAAATGCAACGCGAGGCTTTACGACGACTATTTTCAGAATCAAGTCGGCCACGGGTTACCCGTGTTTGTAGGTGGTCAGAGAGGTCGGGGCCTGGGCAACTTGCTAGGAGGCCTGCTTCGTTCCGCCGTGCCGCTGTTGAAGAGAGGAGGGAAAGCGCTGTTGAAAGAAGGCGTTAACACAGGACTGCGGATTGGGCAAGACGTGCTTAGCGGACAGAATTTTAAAACTGCGGCGAAACGACGAGCGAAGGAGGCTGGTCAACAGCTGATAAACAGAGCGGTGGGCAGTCCCCTGTTCAGTTCATCGCAGTCGCCGCCACCGCCGGGTCAACCCGCTAGAAAGAAACGCCGTTTGCGTATGACAACGAACAAGAGGAAAACAGGAAAGAGAGAGGATATTTTCAGTTAAAATGTCGCTGATCCATCAAGATTCTGGGGAGAGTGTGCATTCGGGATTAAATTTGTTTACCATCCCAGCGACGCAGACGTCCGTCATCGAAGGAAACTATGTGGAATATTACCCGCTGGCCTCTCTGAGCCCTGCGGCAGCCAACATCGAGTTCAACATCAGTGGAAAGGGTGAGGAATATCTGGACTTTTCCAACACTTTCTTACACGTGAAGGCTAAAATCACAAAGGCGGACGGAACAGATGTACCCGCTGATGTTAACGTGGGCCCGGTGAATTACTGGTTACATGCTCTGTTCAGTCAGGTGGACGTGTACCTGAACCAGACGTTGGTGACGGCCAGCGAAAACACGTACCCGTACAGAGCTTACCTAGAGGCCACTCTCAATTACGGCAGAGATGCTAAGAAATCTCATCTGACGTCGGCTCTGTATTATCGGGACAGTAGCGGCCACTTCGATGAGACGGGCGGAGATGCAAACTCTGGAGCCAAGGCCCGGCGGGTTCTAACTGCGGAGAGTAAAGAAGTGGATATGGTTGGTCGACTGCACACGGACATTTCTACGTTGGATAGATTCATGTTAAACGGCGTGGATGTCAGAATCCGGCTGGTACGCTCAAAGCACGCGTTCAACATTATGGCCGAAACAGAGGAGTACATCAGCACCATCACCCACGCCTCGTTATTTGTGCGCAAGTGCAAACCCAACCCGGCAGTGCTTCTGGCCCACGCCAAGGCTCTGGAAACGACGACGGCCAAGTACCCTCTCAAGCGAGTGGTGGTCAAGAGCTTTTCAGTGCCTCGAGGAAACGTCACCGTGACCCAGGATAATCTGTTTCTGTCCCAGCTGCCCACGAGGATTATCATTACTTTAATAGGCTCTGTGACATTCGGTGGGCGAGTCAACTCCAACCCTTTTAACTTCACCCACTTCAATCTGTCTTACCTTTCATTGTTTCTGGAAGGTAAACAGATTCCTTGTAAACCCCTGACCCCTGATTACGCCAACAAACAGTACGCCCGGTCATTTCATCAGCTTTATAACGGATTGGGTACGGTCAATCAGGACACGGGGAATTATATCGAGTACAGAGACTTTCCTCACGGTTACTGTATGTATTGTTTTGATCTGTCTCCTTCCATGCTAGACGGGGACCAGGTGGAGCTCTTGAAAAGCGGAAGTTTACGGTTGGAGCTGAAGTTTTCCAAACCGCTGACTCAGCCCATTCACGTGCTGGCTTACGCAGAACTGGATTCTCTGATTGAAGTGAACAAGGCTAGAGAAGTGCTCCTGGACTTTACGGCATGAGAGGGGTGGACATTAGACGATTGCTGATTCGTGACCCGCCCAGTCGACGGATTTTTGAAGGAGTGTTTCCCAGAGACGCCTTGCCCGAACGCGTCAGAAGCGGACCTTCAGCTTACGTCATCAACACGGATGAAAGCCGAGGTCCAGGAGTTCACTGGGTTGTGTGTTATTTCGACGGACGGGGCAATTGTGAATACCTGGATTCGTTTGGATTACCGCCCAGCCTCTTCTTACCTGAAGTCGAACACTTTATCAATAGGAACTCTGTTCGATATCGTTACAACAATCGTGTCTTACAAAGGGTGCAGAGCTCGACTTGTGGATTGTATTGCGTGTATTATATTAAACAAAAAGCTCGCGGGTGGTCTATGAGACGGGTGTTAACTCTTTTTAATACGTGGGACCCTTGGTATAACGATCGTAAGGTGACATCTTTGACCTTATAATAATGACCCCTTGTAATTCATTTTTTTCTCCTTTAGGCGGTGACGTCTACGCTCGCTTTTCTTCATCGGGGAGGAAACTCAAACTGCAACGTTTCAGTGTTGTGGGGAAGAAAGTCGTTCCTGTTACCACCATCACCCTTTCTTCAGCTCAGTTGTTCAGATTGAGACGGACTTTAAACGAAATAAAATGGAGCACCTTTTGAAAAAATACTCGGATAAAATCGAAAGACTGTGTAATAAGATATCGGTTGAGCGGTGTTATGGGTGCGAGATAGAGCATCCATCGCAATCCCAACATGATTGTTTGATGATGCCCCCGGCGGAGAAGGTGTTAACTTATTATGATGAAGCCTGGGAGAAGTTGAATAAAGAAAAATTGTTAAAGAGATTGAAAGATCTGTTATATGATTATATGTATAAGGAATATACGGGGGAAACCTCTTCGGCTTAAACAAAAATCTTCTTCCTCTTCTTCTTCAGGAAATCATAATGGCTGAATTCGCCCCTGCCCGCATCGGTCGCCGTAACACGTACGTCGCGGTAAATACGTTCAGAGGTGCGGTTAAGATTCATATTAGGCGGTATCTCGAGGCTGAGGATACTGGTAAATTAATTCCTCAAAAAACTGGGATCACCTTGGACACAGAAGAATTCAATGATCTGAAAAGGCTTTTGGAGAGGGTGACACAATACGTGGAGACGCTGGAGGCCGGTACCAGCAGCAGCAGCGGCAGCAGCAGCAGCAGCAGCGGCAGCACCAGCAGCAGCGGCCCAGATCGCTCCAATACAGTCAAACGATCAAGGGGTTACAAGAATGATTACGAGGATGGGGAGCAGAAGAAGATGAGGAAGAAGAGCCGAGCGCAACCACCCCGAGAAAAGTCGTTTTGATTACTGACTATCATTGTACGGCCTCTGTTGTGAAATTATACTGATCTATGTATGGAATACTGACTAGCGTTGCACATTGTTTGTTCTGATTCTCTGTTGTAAGATTATACTGATCTATGATATTTGTGAAGCAATTTGAATTATAATCTATATCCTACAGAAGACGAGGAAGAAGAGACGACTGACTGATTCTCTGTTGAGAGAGTTCATTTTATACTATTCCTTGTATGTTTTGTCTACGATAAAATACTGTTCTCTTACATTTTTGGTTTTTTAAAAGAGTTAATATTTGTGAAGCAATTTAAATTATAATCTATAACCTATCCCATCTTTTATTTTTATTATCTCTGAAAATAAAAGTATTATGGATGAAATAGTTAGGTATGTTAGCTATGGGGATGTGGATAGAGTTAGGGCGTATTTACTCAATGGTGGGGATCCGAATAGGAGCTTAGGACCCGAGATGCATCCCGAATGGTGGGAGAGGGATGCTCCCCTCATTCAAGTAGCAGGAAATTATAAAACATTAAAATTATTAATAGATTTTGGGGCGAATGTTCACCATAGGCATTTTCATCCCCACGTGTTAGTTTTTGAAATTGGGAGGAAAAAGAAAAGTGTTCAAAGAAAGATGCGGGAGTTATTGATAGAAGCTGGGTGTGATCATCGAAGGTTCAATCCACCCAGTCTTCTTGATATAGCGGTTAGTCGGATTAGGAAAAAGCTTAAGCATCGTTCTGCAGCTTCATTAGGACTCCCTAAACCCTTAGAAATGCTAGTAGTGGATTGGGTTATGGATTATAATGATAAGTTTGACACATGTATTAATGGTACTTCTATTTAGCTGCTATTATGATAAGAAGCTCCCTATGTTGGTTTTTGTCGTAAGAATGAATATATTTATGCTTTTTTAAATATATTTTCTTTGTAATGAGTCGTCCCACCATTTTATATAAGAATGAATGTATTTATGGTTCTTTTAAATATTTTTTCCTTGCGATGAGTCGTGACACTTTGTCATTATATTTTTTTTGTTCCGTTTTCTTTTTTTCTTCACAGTGTTCTCTTTTTTAATAAAACTGTTAACATTATAGCATCATCATCACGGCATATTATATAAGGTTTTGATGTTTTTTTCCTTGGGATGAGTCGTCACACCATGTAATACATTATATTTTTGTTCCGTTTCTTTTTTCTTTACATTGTATACTTTTAATCTATTTATCTGCTATTATGTCAGGAAGCTTCTTATGTTGTTTTTTGATGTAAGAATGAATGTATTTATGCTTTTTTTTTTTAAATATTTTTCCCTTGGGCTGAGTCGTGACACTTGTCATTACATTTTTTTGTTCCGTTTTCTTTTTTTTCACAGTGTTCACTTTTTAAATAAAAAAACTGTTAACATTATAGCATAATGTAATGGATTACGCGCATGCTCTTTTTATCTTAATTAACGTGTTTCCCTCTTAAATTAATTACGATTATATTAACGTATTGGACTACTGTATTTCTTCTTAATAAAAAAAAATCTTCAAAAAAGATAATTTTGTTATTTATTCTTATTGATAAGGTTAAATGCTGACGTTGTTGTTGTTGGTGGTGGTGGTGGTGGTGGTAATGGTGGTAATGGTGGTGGTAGAGGCGGTGGTGGTGGTGATGGTGGTAATGGTGGTGGTAGAGGCGGTGGTGGTGGTGATGGTGATGATGATGATGATGATGATGATGATGATGACGATGGTGATGATGGTGGTGGTGGTGGTGGTGGTAGAGGAGAGTGTTTGTTAGAACAATTGTTATAAATGTTACACATCTCATCCCCGCCTGTACGAAAAAACAACCTCGGATGGGAGTGGAGGGAAAAACATCAGTTCGGGCGCCATTTTTAAAAACTAAAGCTGGACGCTCTGATTGGGTCACGTTGAATAAAGTTTCAACCAATCAAAATCATTCATTGATCAATCAAATTGCATCATCGTGTCGTCATTCACTCTCTCTCTGACCAGCCACTACATCCCCGTCATCTAAAAATAGAACATGTCTGATGCCCTCATCACGGGACTTCACGCTATGAACGATACCTCTTGATAATTCATATAAACACACATACACACAAACTCCCCTCCCCCTCATTTGCGGACTTAATTAGGTCACTCTACAAACGATCGGACTTAATTAGGTCACTCTACAAACGACTCACACACACACAAAAAAAAAACAATCAATACACCATTAAAACACATCAATAAAAATCACGGCACCGTTTTTGAGGAATCCACTCTCGAAACTAGAGCACTCTGCTATATACCATCTATAATTTATTCTGATGACGTCACCGTACCGGTACCTGAGGGACGTTTTCAACCTGTTATACTACTGACATTCATTTTGAGAATCGCTCGAGTACTGTATCGTCATCAGATATACATGAAACTTGGAAATACACAACCGAAATTTCATTTTCATTGAATACTCTGTTGTTGGTAGCCTTCGACATTCTTTTTGAGAATCGCTCGAGTACATTACACCGTAAAAGCTACAAAATAACAATCCTGGATTGCAATGAATCTCAGTCTATAGTATCGTCAATAACCACACCACGGCTACCAACCATTGCAACCTGTAGCCTGTTGAGGATAAACTACCAGTACCGATTTTTTTCGTTTCTTTATAGATCTAATAATTTTAGGGGATTAGTTTCAATAGAATGATAAAATCACATGATTTGTTCTAAACATTAGACTTATGGATAAATGATGGATCATTTTCAACACTGCTGAATACCGGTACTGAAATGTTGACAAATTGGCCTATTTTTATTCTGTGGTCCAGGCACAGACTAGAGAAAGAAATCTGTGGGTCTAGGCGGGAGGCGAGAGACGCTTTTGCCATTTTCACGTGACTTTTGACCTAATTCGGCACCGGCAATCTACATGATTGCCAGATAGCTAAAAAGTTTTCAGTCGTGAATTTATAAACAATCAAAATCTTGAAATTGTCACAGTTTAGGTGATGTGTTAATGAAAATGACTTAGAAATGATCTGATCTCTTCTGACACGATAAAACTACAATGATTTTTGCCTATAGATTATAAGAGTATGGTTTTAAAAGTGAAGTTGTAGGCCCTTGGCTTAGTAATAGTATAGTTGGCCGAATATTAGGGTAGTCCTAGTTTTAGACGTAGACACCCCTAACAGGCTGTTTTACCTGACGAGTACAATTGTATAGTTTGTCCCCATAGTAAAGGGCACAATGAGGGGGAGTTCGTGACTACAATGCACCTCCAAATTTCTACAAAGGAGGATGCTTTACGATGGATACAGGAATTTGAAGAGAAGACCAAGGTCACCTATAGAAAATCAAAGACTTTCAGTGACAATAGTGAACAAAATGTCTTCGAAGTGAGTGAACTCGTATTTCTTCTTTTTTGGCTTTTTTATCTCTATCTCACTGGCGTAACCGGTGCCGAATTGGGTCGAAAGTCACGTGACAATGGCAAAAGCGTCTATAATTTCGTCTCTCGCAACCGGGATAAGCTCCGGCTCTATTTGCCTCATTGGCCTTGAAGGAACTTTACTTACTTTCCCTTTCTTCCAAGAATTACAGGTTACAATGGCGCAATGGCAACACGCTTGACACTGCACTGAGAGGCTCCTTATCTGTATCCCAGTGCACCCAGATTTCATCTTTGGGAAGGAAATAGATTCGTCACTCACCGTTATCCTAACTTTGCGGTCTCATTCATGAAATGGGAGTCATTGAGTCCATAACTACGCTTATAATTGTCAACTTACAATCTCAGACTCTTCGTTGAAGTGAAGGTATTGTTGTGAAACAAAGACATAAGCCAAGACACGAATTCACTATTTTCCCCATTTTCTGTGCTCTAGAATTAGAGTTTTAGTAGCCAGAATAAGTACATGTAGCTAAAAGCTACTGGAGTAAAATTCAGTTCCAAGTCTAATTTCATGGTCTTGATCAATCTTGTATTGAATTAAAGGGAAGCCGATGCAGTGAGGAGTAGTTTGTGTGGAATCAGCATTCTTTTGGCAAGTTGTGGGATGGGGGGATGAATGGGAGTAGAGAGGCGTTTCCTAATGGTTGAACAAGTATTCTCATTTTTTTTTGTCTTCTCAGAATAATTAGTTCTGACAGAGGGCTTCTAAATCAATACCAAAAAAGACCCCCTCCTTTTTTAACCCGTTCTTATTCATCCCTAATCCATTTGTTCTGATCTCTCTCGATCCCTCTCTCTCTCTCCCTCTCTCTTTCTATTTATTTCTCTCTCTGTCTCTGCCTTTATCTCTATTTTCTACTGTTCTCTATATTTTTCTATCTCTCACCGCTTTGAACATCTGTCTATCTACCTCCTTCCTTCCTTCCTTCCTTCCTTCCTTCCTTCTCTCTCTCTCTCTCTCTCTCACTCACTCTCTTTCTCTCTCTCTCTCTAGATCTATCTCTGTGGTGAAAACCCAAATGTTTATAATCATCGAGTCTGGTTTTAGGATGCGGGACCGTCGTCTAGCTCTGTAACAACATTGACTTATTGGGTGTTGAGTTCAAGGCAGCTCAGAACAGAAGCGATAATTACAAGGTGTGGAATCAATAATACAATGTTATGTTTTCACGTCGGTTATGAGAAACTGTTCGGTACGAATGGTTTGATTCTTTCATAAAAGTTGTTGTGATGAGATTTGACGTGCGTGCATCTAGCAGATGGCTGCAATATGTAGACCATATCCCTTTCACTGCCAAATTCACGGATCAACGAAAAGCAAGTGGAGCGCCATGTTTGATCATTGCCAATATAAATTTTCAGTTAATTGATTAACACGACACCACTTCTTTCCCACACTACAATGAACAAAAATAGCTCTGAAATAGCTTCAATAGTTTTGAATCAAGTTCTTCTTGCTGTTTCTTTCAAAATAAAACAAAATAAAACGTGTTTTTGCTAGGATAGCTGGCAGTGAAAGGGTTATACTAAAGCGTTAGTTATTCACGGCGGCGCAGCAACTGAATAACAAAAGCGTTGGACCCCCAATCTGAGGGCCCTGGGTTCGAATCCGACTGCGGTCTTAACCTTGGGAAAGAGACTGCACACCACTTTTGTTTTTCCCACCTTACCCTAACCGTGACTTAACTTACTTAACTCCTCATGGTTCCGTGTGGAGCATAGGGCCGCAACAAACCTAACCCTAACCCTAACCTATACTCTGACGCTAACGCACTATTTGGACGATTCGTTTGTGCTATCAACGGAGCTGTTCTGCGCACAATTTGGCTAGGATTACTAGCAATGATCCGTACTTCTTGCGAAGCGGAATACGAGATAGTGAAGGAAATGAAAAGTGTTAGGTCGAGCCCGTGATGTTTGTTTTAGTCTACGGATAGTTGGCGTAATGGATTTATTTGACACTATGCACGTTTATTTAATTGATTTAAAACCTTTTTAGAGTGGCAGGCTAAGTGAAGAATGGTGTTTGACCGAGATTAAAGACAACAACGTATCCGTTTTATTAGATTTTCCCTTAATATATAAATTGATGCCATTTTACTCTTTCTTTTAGTCACACTAACAGCCTTTTGTTAGAAAAACATCTCTCTCTCTCTCTCTCTCTCTCTCTCTCCCTCTCTCTCTCTCTCTCTCTCTCTCTCTCTCTCTCTCTCTCTCTC
>JBDFRD010584821.1:6477-17020 GCA_039654405.1 Bullina lineata | reverse complement strand
ACCACCACCACCACCACCACCACCACCACCACCACCACCACCACCACCACCGCCGCCGCCGCCACCACCACCACCACTACCACCACCACCACCACCACCACCATCATCATCATCAGCAGCAGCAGCAGCACCAGCAGCACCAACACTCCAACAACAACAACAACAACAACGACAACGACAACCTCAGAACAATTGTAGTAACAGCAGGACTATAAAATATAGGAACAGCAGGACCATAAAATATAGGAACGACACCACTAAAAGGGAGAGGACATAATAATCAGAACGATAACACCGACAGACATCTGCAAAAAACCCCAAAAAACAACAAAAAAGAACAACTCACCAGAAACTAAAATCGCGTAAACGGCATAGTAACGGCGAAAAGACAATGTCCGCCCGTCAACGCTCACGCCCCTAAGGGGCAGCAATCCTACCTCCCCGCCAGCACCAAGTCCCAAGGCGCTGGGTGAAGATGAGTGAAGATACAGACATCCATTAACTGCCGCTCCCTTTGGATCTCTGTGACTCCCACGGGCTCCCTATCAGCCTTTGGCTTCTCATGACTCCTGAGCGTTTCGGTTTCCCCAGAGTTCCTTCTGGCTTCAGTAATTCCCTTGGGTTTTGTGCTTCCTGTCTGTTTATGGCTCCCCATGACTCCCTGGGGTTTTGTGCTCCCTGTCTGTCTGTAGCTCCCCATGACCCCCTAGGGCTTTGTGCTCCCTGTCTGTCTGTAGCTCCCCATGACTCCCTAGGGCTTTGTGCTCCCTGTCTTTCTGTAGCTCCCCATGACTCCCTTGGGCTTTGTGCTCCCTGTCTGTCTGTAGCTCCCCATGACTCCCTAGGGCTTTGTGCTCCCTGTCTGTCTGTAGCTCCCCATGACTCCCTAGGGATTTGTGCTCCCTGTCTGTCTGTGGCTCCCATGACTCCCTAGGGCTTTGTGCTCCCTGTCTGTCTGTGGCTCCCCATGACTCCCTAAGGCTCCCTGTCTCCCCGTTGCTCCCCTCGATTCCTCAGCTTTCTTGCTTCATTGTGTCACTCCGTGACTCCCCAGAGCTCATTGTCTCCCTGAGACCCCCATGACTTCATGTCCCCTGTGGTTTCCCTTAACTCGCTAATATTCCCCGCCTCCCAAGAGCTCCTTGTCTTTACTTTGAAGCTGCCTGTGACTGCTTATGACACTCCGCGGTCTTTGCAGGAGACAATTTCTTTGACATGTGGAGATAAAGCGATATGTACTGCTATATTTTTGTTTGTTGAATTGTTTCAGAGAGGAATGTCGTTCACAATTCGAAAAAAGACATCGCAATGGGCGCTTTTACTTTTTTCCCAGAGCCCGGAGACGTTTTCGATCTCCTTTTCGTTGAGATAAGCTTGGCTTTTCCCAAGTCGCCAAGGGCATTTGGGGCAGGTTAATGCCAGGGTTACAAGGGCCACCGGAAAATTGCCATAAATAGATGGCTGAATCGGGCGATGACCTATGGAAATTATAACGGGCTGAATGCCTGTCACGCCCATTCATTAGAAACAATAATAGCATCATATGCAGTTTTGTTTAAACAGTTTCAGTGAAAATGTCCCTTGTACTACGAAGGCATTGTTCTCCTCTCCTGTAATAATATCATAAAACAGCATAGCGAATTATGTGTTTTCCGACGTCGTAACAGGGCGTAGGCGATATGAAGAAGAACAAACACTCGCCACTTTTTAAGGAATTTTCCGGCAATTTTGAATGGTCTTTAATCATGTGCTTATCTTTTCTTATTGTTTTTTAATGGGGGAGTGGGTGGAGGAGGAGTGGACTGTAGGCGAGACGATAGGTTATGATGGGCTGGGAGAGGAAAGGGGACGCTTGAAAAAAAGAGGAAAAGGGAAAGGGTAGGGGAGGCGGGGCGAGTGTCGGAGCTTTCTTATTGGTGATGTTAAGCTGTGTTAAAATCCTCAGTTTTTTCTTCTTCTTCTTCTTCTTAAATTTAAGCTGCCAATACCATAGCCCTCGATACTACAGATTATTCAAAAAGGAGTTAGTAAGGGGAAATGATTGTTAGTAAGCCTGACCTCTGTAGTTTCGTTGCTCGGCAGAATTTCCAGGGGTCGTGTATATGCATTTGTTCTGTAGTGAACGACATCATATGAGGCCATCACAGTCAGGGACAAATTAATGGAGGGTCCCATCACATGACTTTTCACAAAGATGTGAACGCCAGAGGGAAGGAATGATGGGAGCATGGGCCAAATAAAAATTGATCAATTATTTTTGTCTCAAAGAATTTGTAGTGAAAACATTCACTTCAATTACGACTGAGGTAATGACGCTCTTGATAAATGTAATGATAATAATAAGAAAAAAGAAAAAAAAAGACTATAATCAAATCACACTGTAGTTGTTATTGCTGTCACTACCCTCACTAAGAGACATTTTAATATCACTGCAGATTTCCTAAGCAATTAGATTACAATATGCTAATGGACCGAGATGCGTCGAGTACTTTATCCTAGAAATTCAAGGAAGGGCTGTAGTATTTATTACTTACTCACAGAATCGATGCCAATTTGCCAGGGGGAGTCCCGTGGCTGAAATCTCTTTTTGCTTCCGTCCCAACGGACGTCGCTTTAGGTTTCCTGAGTGCTTTGATATTGCCAGAGAAACACTTCCTCGTCCACTGACGGGCTGGGGAGAGACGGATGGTAAAAACATCTTGTCTCGTGGAATTAGCCCATTTTCTCCCGTGCTGTTTTTGCTAAAACCCCTGAATGCGCATTATCGATAGATGAAACATGACAAAATGGGATGGATGGTTAAGGCGGTGGGATGGGGAAAAACCTTTGACGTACTTCCATTATTTTTCAAAATGAATTCAACGAAAAAAGGAAATGGAATGGATTGAGACATGTAAAAAGGCACGTTCAGGATGGAGAGAAAAGAAAAGGGAATAGATGGATAGATAGATAAACATATCTACAGACGGACACACACACAAACAGGCAGACAGACAGATAGACAGGAAGACAGACAAGAGTAGAAGGAGTGCCTCTGTATTATAAGACTCATTGGATCTAACGCTTAGCGAACGCCCAGACATAATAACAGGAATATTGATTAGAATATAATTCTACGAGTCGGGATGGCCGTCACAGTTTCAGGGAAGCGATTGTGAAGGATGTACGTTGCTGCGAACCTATGACCTCTGTGCACTCTTACACATTATAATCTATAATGTAGTGGACCCGCTGCGATAGTAACGCGCCAGTGCTCAATGCCTTTCAAGCCATAGATACCACAGCGCCGCTTTGTATTCCTTCGCGTTCCAATCGCATAACGACCAGCCTGTGTAGCAGTGCCGTTACTAAAAGACAATTAGGCGTCCAATGAGCAGCGGTGTCTTCACTTTACTATTCCTCCAGGTTTTCCTGGAGTGAACTGTGAATGTCATCGATCGCTTGCTGACCGCTGACAGAAGGTCATCCTCTTGCGGCCCATGGCCAGCCTATCTGTTTCCGGATTATGTTTGGTTTGTCCTCGGCTGCTGGTGGATTCACTTCGTAGGCACGAGATTGGCGTTTTGCTTCATTGCCGTGCTGTTGTTCTTTTTCCTTAATTATAGTTTCATTGGAGTTTTTGCTTCATTGTGGTTCTATTGGGAGTTTTCCTTCATTACGGTTCTTTGTGATTGCATACGATTTTGTTTATACAAAGAGACATAAGGTTCAGCACAGGAGTTTTCTTAGGAATATTTGCATAGCATTTCTTCAGTACGTATTTTTTGTGTTATTTTGTGTTTTAAATTTTTTTGACAGTATCATTGTTAAATTGCTTACAAATGACGTACAATCTACAAAGTCTCGACGGACTGATTCATACGATTCGACGGTCGCCTCTAAAGGAAAGTTGGCACTGCGATTGACAACGCAAAATCCTTAGTCTGGTAGTGCCTATCCTATCCTCCATCCCATAGTCTTGTGGACCGTTGGGGCGCCACAAGTGATCTGGCAAATAGCATCCTCCAATCCTGTCGATTTTCAGACCTCCTGGTTGTCTCCCTTAACCTCAATCCCGTCCATTCTGAGATGTTGTCCTCCCATCTCTTCCATCTCTGCCCCTCCCTCTCACTCCTTGCACGGTGCCCTGCAGGAATGTCTAATCCTAACCCTGGTAATGCACTTCCCACTAAAATGTGATGTTCCCGGCTCAACTCCAAGTAGAATCCCCCAAAATGCCGAAAAATATACATTCGCAAAGCCGGCTTGCTGGTGATCAAACCTCTTGAAACTCCCATTTGAGATGGCATCATGGAATAGGTTAACACGGATATTTACTAGTTTCTTCCTCTTCTCTTGCCCCAGGCCACTGTCTAAATTTAATTCAAAAAGAATTTGCCTTAAGTCTTTTTCTTCGCTCATCTTCATCGTTGTCAGTCTTATTTGAGTCAGTCTTATGTGATTGATCCTCCATCTTCTCATTTTACTTGATTACTTTTTGTCCTTTCCTTTCCCGCCTTGACTGTCTTCTATGTTACCATTTATGTTCTTTTCTCTTCGTTTTTCACCTTTCCTTTTGATTAACTTCAAATGATTCCCATCATGTCTGTAATCCGTCCTTCGAGAGTGATAGGGAATCCGATTTAGGGCAAAAGTAAAACCCTTATATGTAGACTAACGCTGCTCAGGCCAGCGAAGTCACACACTGGTTATAACAAGAAATTCAAGAAAACTTCCACCCCAAATTGAATTCAATAGGTCAGTTTATTTTGTACTGCAGGTTGGATTTGAATTTTCTCTTAATTTCAGAGTCTGCATGTTTACCTCGATCAGGTCTAATAAACTGATGAATAAATTAGAAATAACCAAGTTGAGAAAACGCCTCGGCGAACTCGAACCCGAGCTCATGTCTTGAAATCTTGAAGCAATCTCTCCCCCCTTTTTACACATACACACACACCCATCACGGCGGTGTATAACCCTGCTCTAGTTGTTTTCCTTTTCCTTTTCCTGAACATTGTTCCCCCCAAAAAAGGATGGCAAAGAAACTAATCCAACGCCCAAACCAAACATCATGGGTGCAGCCATCACTTGTACTATCAAATTGGGAGAGAAATCTCGTCGTTGGTGGTAACCAGGAGTAAACCAGGCAGGGAAACCGACGCTAAATAAGCGAGTCAAATCCTTCTAGTTTCTTCATCTTCAGGCAAATGTGTCGGAAAGTAAATGTTGGATGCTTAATTAGGGGAAATTATGCCGAAGCCTGTATCAAGGCACAATAATATTATAATTGTTTGATTACTGAGCCGAAGTCACGTGGGTGTGTGCCAGAGAAAATGAAACTAATAAGCTGAATTTTATAATGGGAAACAAACTTAATTGTAGACCAGCTGGAATTTTTCATCGGCTTTATTTATTTACTGTATTTTAATTACTTGTTTTCTTTGAACAAAAAAGAAGGGGAAAAAAGGCGGGATGGGGTGGGGGTGGGGGTGGGCTTCGCACATTTTTGTCCCATGGCATCTTTATATAATCGTCGACAGCCATGGCTAATAAACTAATAAGAAGTTTATAAACCATTGATTTGTATAACCATTTAAATTATTTTTCGAGGAGAAAATAGCTTGAATTTATGTTTCGTAATAAAATACGTTGTGCGATCAATTTTTCAAGACGGCGATAAACTCCATAGAAAAAAAAAGTTGTTTATCATAAATCACGAGGAGTGAGACACACACTGAAATGTGTTGATTCCGTTGGAGAAAATAAATCGATACAAGGTCTAGAAACTAATCAAACCGAATGATTAAATGCAGCAAAACTTAGCCTCCATCTTTCATTAAATTTTTACTTTTCTTCATAATCATTTTTCAGATCTTTTTAGTTTTCCTTTTTTCTTTGAAACGACATTGTCAGCTTTTATGTGTGTGTGATTATTTTTTATTCACGTTGGAGAGTGGCTTGCGTTTCAATACGTGGTGCCCTTCTCTTTCGTTAGGTGATTTATTTGTTTATCGATAAAAGAGTAGTACACCAACACTTCAATTTTCATTTTAAATTGCTGGCTTAACTATTTGTCTTGTCAAGATTACCGAGATTGACGACAACCATAGTAACAGCAACAACAACACAAATTAAGTACAAAAAATGATGAAGCTTTAAACAAAACGAAGTAAGATCGTATTCACATTTATAAAGTGAAATGGATTTAAAAATATGTTTAAAGTATTCTTGTCGATGGAAAGGAATACATGGAATAATGAGTATTATATTGCCAACAACGGAAGAAATACACAGTTTGGTGCTATTAGAACATATCTAATGCGCAGACAATGATTAGGAGCCGTCGAAAAGAATCTAAAAGAAAAAGAAACAGAGGAGGGCCGAAACAATGGCAGAAGCGAAGCGTTGAGAGGGACCTCAAGTATGATATCGTAATTCTAGATGTAGTGCTGTAAATGTATTGGTTTTTTATACAGACAGACAAGAGGACGTTCGACACGATTTGTTTGGTTTCTCGGCCCCACATCAATCTGTAGCTATGTTTTTTTTCCACAAGTCCCCTGTTGGTTGGTATTGATTGCTGCGAACTGGAAGTGGAGGCGATAAGAAGAAAGAAAGATTTACTGATAACGAGGAGGAGGACCAGAAGAAGGAGGAAAAACAACAGAATAAGGGGAAGAAATAGAAGAAGGTGAAGGAGAAAGAGGAGGAATGAAAAAGGGGGGGGGGGAATAGTCTAAGTGATTTAGAATTCTTTCCGCGCCACATCTCGTTATCACCCAAGTCTCTAGTTTAATTTCAGCCAAGATTTAATTTAATTACACTCGTCGATCGCTGAGTTCCCTGAGATCTGGGATTGGAGAAAATCGTATGTCAAGACTATACCTTTAAGAAGAATAACGAAGACTTTAGAAGTCACAGCACTAGATAATGGATTTCTCTGAATAAATTGGACGACTGATAAAGAAAAGGAGCAGACTAAAAGAGAGTCAGAAGAAAAAAAAGGACTGAGAGGACAGTGAAAAGGTAGGGTAGCCTACTGTGTGTGTGTGTATGTGTGTGTTAGAGCATGGAAAACAGGTACAGAAGAGAAAGAGTGGCGAGAGAGAAAAAGAGGGATAGATAAATAGATATATAGACTTTAGATAGGCAGAGAGAGACACGGAGAGAGAGAGAGAGAGAGAGAGAGAGAGAGAGAGAGAGAGAGAGAGAGAGAGAGAGAGAGAGAGAGAGAGAGAGACAACCAGACAGACAGCCAGCCAGACAGAGACGGAGACAGAGAAAGGAGAAAGATAGAGCGGCGGTACTCCATTCACTCCATTCTCTGCCCCTAATTCCCAAATTCTCGTTGCAGTGCGAGCGGTAGTTTTCTGCAATGCCGGAATATCCTGTCCGCATTTTATTTTTTTTTCGAATTGCAGGAATAATTTTACATGCATATGGCCTATTTATAATTTGAATATCTGTCAGAACTTGGTGCCCTTTGCTCATGAACAGACGGCATGCCCAAGCACGCAAAGGAAAAAGCGATTTCAAGGTGTTTTTACCGCCGAACAAGCCGTGCTCCCAGCAGGGCTGACCTCTAGACACGCTCTCTGCCTTATGGTCTCAGGATCATATTGATAAAACTCCCACTCTGGATATTATAAACGTATTTAGAGTTGTCTGAATTGAATTTGCAAAGCATTTCTTGGCTGAATTTTACACGTTGTTCCTCTTGTTGATAAACAGGGGATCGATCCTGCCGAAGGAAGCTTGGGTCGGAGATAAGATTGAAGGGTGATATGAGCTAAAGTGGATGGAATCTTCAGCACTTTCGTGCCGTGTCTATTTTGCTTTTTTTTATTATCAAAAACGACGACACGACAAGTCAAGATTACGGATCATAAACATTTATCGAGCATGTCTCCACACTCAGGTTGTCATTTCATACTGTTTTAAGAATTACTCTTCATATTGGCAACGATACCATGCATGCATTGACGTGTATAACAAGGAAATGTGTTCGAAGACAGAACATTTTGATCGCGTTTTAAACTGTCATGAAATCTCGATTGGTTTTCCTTATGTCCTCATTAAATTGTCTTTCAACCCTTTGAGGGACCTAAGCTGTCTACAAATACTTTCCATCCTTTTCTGTCTCATTCTGCGGGCATCGGCTTCTTTCCAAACCTCATCGACGCTCTTCATCTCTGTCCTCAGATCGCTCCTCCGTCACTGTTTGGGTCTTCCTCCTTTCTGTGTGCTTGTTGGTTCTAGTCTCGGCTTTGTCTTGTGGTGTTTGTTGAAGGCTTCCCCAGACTATGTCCATTCTATCACCACTCCCCTGTCTGCAGTTCTAGCTCTATTTAATTTGTTTCTGTGCTGTGTTGTGATTCTTTTCCATAGGTTGGTAGATGATGGTTATAAATAAATATCTAATGATGGATGGGTTGGATTGTAACATGAACCATCATCGTGGTGCGTCGGGTCTCAGAGTCGTTGAGTATAATCGAGTTTACGATTGAGTTGAAAAAGTGCGGGTTTTTTCCCTCTCTTATCGCCGGTTTCCCGTTTCTTTTGCTTTTCTTGTTTTCTGTATTTTTGCCTTATGTTTTCTCCACCTCCCCCCCAAAAAAAACCCAAAAAAACAACAACAAAAAAACAAAAAGAAAACAAAAAGGAAAAATCTCCATTTTCTTTGTTGACAATACTTCCCAAATAACAGAAAGACACAATTTCTTCTGGAGCCACGTTATCTATTGATATTGGGCTGGAAGTGTTTATTATCTTTTTTTTCCAAAGTAAATGTTCAAGATTGTTAGATGTTATGTTCCCGCGGCATTCGTTTTGTCTTGTATTTCGTATTTGGGAATCAGATTATACAATACGAGGGATGATCAAATATAAATCTCCCTGACTATGAAGAAGTTGTTCGATTGTCATGAATATTTCTCGTATATATAGTGCTAATTGTTCATAATGTCCGCAAACATGAATCTTATGGGTGTGCTAATATCATGCATGAGTCTTATGAGCGGCAGATAAATATTTCCTCGCCTGGTCATCTTCTTCTCTATTTCTTTATTCTTTTGTTCGTTGCCTCTTTATCTCTCAAACTTTCACTTCTCTCGCCTTTGCTTTCTCTCCTGTCCATATTTATGCTTTTCTTTTTCATTCTGTTATACTTTCCTCATTATTTCCAATTTAAGTTTTTGTCTCTCCTTCATCACTGTGCCTCCGTTCTCTTTCACCACGAGATTGATTCTGAAAGAACGTACCGTGGACTGTGGATTTCAGGATTACGTGAGCTTTGATGGATGAACGACAATCACGTTTTGACAAAATATTTCTGCGGCCTGACTAGAATGCAGATAAAGATTAAAAAAATGCTCGGGTCAATGACCAGATCTGCAATCATCGTTCTTCCCATCTTTCATATAAAGTTTCTTTCTTAATAACTTTTCTGTCCCTTCGTTTCTTTTTTATTCTCTTTTTTCCCCACTAAGCCTTTATATTATCTTTTCAATTTGTTTTCATTTCATCTCACTGCTGCTGCTGCTTTGCTCCTCCATCGCTTTTTAATTATTTGTTTCTTCCCGTCCTCTTCTTCTCTCTCTCATCTCCACATTCCCCGCTTCCACTCCCGCTTCTTTTTTTTTTCCAGTTTTCCTCTTCAAAGCTGGCCTGAATTGTATTTTATTGCACTCCTGTGTAATTAAAACATTAGGTCAAAAAGTTTAATAATTTTCCGCAAAAAATAACATACTTAGAAATACACAAATAATTGTCGTCGAAAGTTCTGAACAAATCCGCCGTCGTGTTTGCAGGTTTAATCACTCCGGCTGTCGGAGACCGCCATGTAACAAGAATCCCACTGTTTACCTGCCGGCGTCAGAGTCTTCATTACAACAATCTTGTGGAGCAATTATCTTAAAGTAATAACTTCCACTGATAAATTGTTACATACTTAAAGGACGACCAGTCAATGATTCTTAAATGCTGCAATCGAATTAATATAATAGAAAATACTTGTTATTCTTCTATTTTAAGATGCAGCAGCCCTCACCAAAACTTAGGAGATTCTACATGCCATCATACAGATTCACTTTTAATTCTTAGAGTGTAGGTTCTAGAAACATTTTGCTTGCTCATTATGCCGTGCTGTTGCTTGTATAAACCATTCATAATACATGTATTCGCTCGGTGCTGGCATACAGATATAATATGACATTCAAAAGCTTTAAAATTAATTGTATCGACGTTGAGCCCAGTACTCACCCAGCAGAAAGTGACAAGAGACGGCCTGGTAAGAAGGTTTTGAATTTGATCACTACTGCACACGCATTAGTCATGGAATTAAACCTATAGTTGCTGCCCATATTACAGCTACTTGGTTTAAAACAACTCAGCAGTGTCCGATTCAGTTGTATCACTAAGTATCTGTTGAATAGAACAGTAAGAATCAAATCTTTATATCTAGTGCTTCTTCTCCGCTGCACAAATGATATAGGTAGTCTTCAGTTTTCAATTAAGTGTGAACATGGTGCGCGCGCGCGCGCGCGCGCGAGAGGGGGGGGGG
>JBDFRD010584820.1:0-28638 GCA_039654405.1 Bullina lineata | reverse complement strand
TTGCTGCGTTTGTTTATGTGAAGAACCATGACTCCGTGTGGTTAGATTCTATGTGAAGAAACATGATTGCGTGTGGTTAGATTCTATGTGAAGAACCATGGCTGCGTGTGGTCATGTGAAGAACCATGGTTGCGTATGGTTATGTGAAGAACCATGACTGCGTGTGGTTATCTGAAGAACCATGGCTGCGTGTGGTTATGTGAAGAACCATGGCTGCGTGTGGTTATGTGAAGAACCATGACTGCGCGTGGTTATGTGAAGAACCATGACTGCATGTGGTTATGTGAAGATGAAGAACCATGGCTGCGTGTGGTTATCTGAAGAACCATGACTGCGTGTGGTTATGTGAAGATGAAGAACCATGGCCGCGCGTGGTTACGTGAAGAACCATGGCTGCGTGTGGTTATGTGAAGAACCATGACTGCATGTGGTTATGTGAAGATGAAGAACCATGGTTGCGTATGGTTATGTGAAGAACCATGACTGTGTGGTTATGTGAAGATGAAGAACCATGGCTGCGCGTGGTTATGTGAAGAACCATGGCTGCGTGTGGTTATGTGAAGAAATATGGCCATGTGGAGGTCATTGAGGTAATCGACGGATACGACGCCTATGTTTGCTCATGTCTAAGTACGCCTGACACAATATTCTCTGTATGGCCTACATGTATTTCTGTCATGTTACAAAGTATTCGTGCAGATGAAATTAATGCTCTACCTGGGTACGGCCATGCACAACAGGCGCGAAGGCTTGAATGTGATACCGAAAAGGGAACGAACGGTTTGAACATTGAGGTCAATGCGGTGAGAAAATATCTTTGTCAATACAACGACTAGACGCAGGAAGCTGAGGAATGACGCGAGTCAACAGGATTCATTCCGCACTCACGCGCCAGTTCTTTTCCCAAACACATTTGAGTACTTTAGGAATCGGATTAGTGCCCACACGGTAGAACTAAGGTGAACTGATAGGAAGGCGGCAGCTTACTTTGCCAGTGGCGTTTCTCTTACTGGGTGTTGTATCTTTCGATTCGATCTCCAGCAGAAAATACAGAGATACACATGTATTTTCAACACAGAACAGCATTGCGTTTACTAGTTACTGTAAATAGTTTTGCTAGCACAAAAGCTGTCGCTAATTCATTTAAAAAATGGTGATTGCACTTCCTTTTACAAAGCTGCGACCAACTTCGAAGTTCAAATACTGCGGCAAACTTTAAGACAATAAAATGAATAGATCTGCAACTACTTTTCATGGCACAAAAAGACTGTTGTTGACTTTTAATGTTTATTCAGGAGTGTCCACTATTTTTGTTTAGTTGTTTTCAATACCTCCTGCTATGTTTCTTCGCACTATTTTTCTAATTCTCTCAATTAGCAGGGCTAAATATGGAGCTGTGTGAGATTCTCCGTTCCATGAAAGGATATTATGTTCAATGAGATGTTGCATGTCATTTATAGGGTACAAAGCCTTAATCCAGTGCTCACAATATAAGATTAAGAAGCAAACAAAAGTGCGATAACGACAATGGAGTAAACACTTATTCTGAACAAGAATGTACAACCTGCCAGGAATATAATCAACCAACGATTGCATTGTTTTTGACAATCTAAGAATACAAAAACATGAGTTACCTCACTCTCCTCTCCCCCGTGTTTTGTCTTTTATTGGGTTGATAAAAAGCAGTGCCCTTCAATGAGCCTTACAATTACAACTCCTGTCAGCTTTCCTACTTGTCAAGCAAGACAACTTCAATCAGCAAAGTAAGACATTAGAGCATACATGTATTATGATTCATCCACGTCGAATACGATCTAGTGAAACGCGAGCAGTTGTTCTAAAGCACTGCCATGTGTACATTTATATGGGAGGATGGACTGGACTCAAGATGGTCCGAGTGTGTGGCAGATTAAGATGGGGCTTGGGCAAGGAGGAAGCCATAGGAGCGATAGGAAGACAAAGAAAGTATAGAAAGTGGAGAAGAGACCATTGATGAATTGAGGATGAGAGCAATTATGGAACAGGAGATAAAGAAGACTGAAGACAGAATGGAAACAAGGGAAGGGACAGAACATGATAGGGAATAGGACGATGAGATAGAAGTTGGAGGAGAAAAAGAAAAAAAAGTCAGACAGTGGAAACATGTACAATGAAGCCACAAAAAATATGAGGACAAAATTCACAGGTATACTGCAGATTTGAAAAAAAAAAAGAAATACGTGTATGTAACTGAAGGCAAGTGGTGAATCTAAGGCAGTGCGTGGACAAGGGCGATAGGGTGAACAAAGAACAGAAGAAGTGGAAAAGTGTGGTTTTACAAAAAGTGACAACCTAACGACACCACTGCCATGGAAAAAAAGGCCATGGCTTAAAAGACATCATGAACAAAACAGTCCAAATCACAGTCACGAAGAAACTGAGCTAAAACAACATCTACTTCAAATGTATGACAAAAAGATAGCAATTTGCAATTAACTGTAACATTGAAATGCAGAAATTCACTTTGCTTGGTTTTTGATTCAAGAACAATAACATCCCCTACACTAACTCTGCAAACCATTCGCGTCCAGGCACACAAGTACATGCTATCAATATTGCAGCTTCCATGAAGTATACAAACCCATGTGGTTTGAAAGGGCAAAGCAAACCACATACAAAAATCAGTACATATTCAACATGGCCAACCGATGCCCAGTTGTTTTTTTTACAAACAGTCAACAATTATTTTGTCCCCTTAGTGGTAACAACTGAATTTCACGGAGAAACGTCTTACAAATCATGTTTGTTGTGAAGCATGTAACACAGATATAAACATCTGAGCACATTACAGTACCCTTCCTGGAACAACGTTTTAGAATAGAACATTAGCCTAATAGCCTAATACTTGTTTCATTTGCGTAACTTAGTGACCAATTTGTTCCATTAGAACAATGTTTCCCCTTACAAAAGAATCTGGCTGAAATAGTTGCACTTGCTCAAGCAAGAAGTCTAGCAATAATATTGGAATTGTCCAAGACAAAAGAATTCTTAGCATTTGCAGAATATTTAAGATTATTATTAGAAAAAAAATTGTGCTACTCATTGTTAAGAAAACTGAAAATGAAATGACTCAATGGCCACTTGTTTTTCTTTTTCTGATCATTTCCACGCTGGCCCTTCTGCCTAGAGAATAGTAATGAAGTGGAGAAATGCTGCAGGGATGCTAATAAAAAGTCAAAGTGGGTCATACATTAATTAATTGTACGTATAACCCACTTTGCCATGAGAATTACATGTGTCATAGGTTATTCTATGAATAAAGAGGATTACTCTTTCTACCAAAACCATTGGTACCTAAGCCATTTCTTCTAAATTGAAGTTTCTTTTCAGCTGAATATTTTCAGCCAGTATAAATTTACTAAAAATCCTGACATTGAAAAAAAACGGCCTGATCAATATTTTCAATGAGATATACAGGCTTCAGAAATAAAATGAGTACCGATGCAAGACCAATGATACAAAGTAATTTGGCAATAGACACATCTCCGATACCTCCTGAAATGCCTCCCCACCCACATCTTTCACTGCCCACTTACCCATATAATGACATGACTAGTCAATCAGCTAAGCATAAACAGAGCTAGGGTACTCGATTTTGTTACAACATGCCAGAAAGAATTCAAAGGTTTGGCATCAACAATGAAGAGAAACAATTTGATTGGTCCAGTAAGATCACCTGATCACAACATTAAAAAAAATAAAACATACTTGTTGCACATGTTGTATTGCAATAGATTAGATAAGGGTAGGCGACTATTTTTATTTGTTGTATGATTTACATAACACTTGTCTTTATACGATTTCATCCAAGCTTGACACACATATACATGTATGTCTTCTTTTTTTTTAACATCTTCAAACATACACAGTATAAAATATAAAAGGGTTAACAAAGGCAAAGTGTATGAAAGCTTTGATCTCAAATATGAGCTGTCAAATTTGTGATATCTTGCAAATGGAGTGGACAAACACACATACATGACATATATATGTATATTTCTTCAGATTTAATTTAAAACAATTCACATGCAACCATAATCCATTCATACATATGTCATGGGGCCTGGGGCAACCCATAGTTTAAAAGTGATCTTGACTCACATATTGCATATGCCACAGGGCCTGAAGCTCTTGCATGATCAAACATTTCCAAAAAATAAAAAATAAATAAAATAAACTAAAAAAAAAACAAAACAAAAAAAACACTAAGCCTGTCCTCTGAAGCTACAATGGTACCTGAGGTCTTAGGGGATGAAGCATATCCCCACTGTTTGGAGGACAGACAAAAGCATCCGCTTAGTTAAAAAAATGATTTGTTCATTCTGATATCTGAATCTTCAGAGCCCAGTACAGGCAGAGTCAACTCAAGTGGGTGCTATGCCCTACAAATTTCTTCAAAGACATGAATTCTAGTTGATACAAAGCTCTGCTGGACAAAGACAAGAGCCTCCACACTGGGGTTCCCTTGAGCCCAGGAAAAGATGCAACGTTGATGCTGCAGAGCCACTGGTCAGCTGCCTGTGTAGTTCAGTAAACGTGAAGTCTCCACGTTCCAACAAGAATTGAGCACTCAATTCCGCCAGAGGTCATGTGTCTCCCATGTATGATCTTTTGTGCTTGGTCAACATTTCCGTCACAACCACCATTTTTTTCGTTGAGGACTGAAAAGCAGATATGTACAAATTATTTAAAACACACTAGATGCCAAAAACAAAACAAAACAAAACAAAAAGCCAAAAAGCACAAAGACTCATTTTAACTGAATTCAGAAATCTGCGGCTATTATCCCTTATCTGACTTTACTGATTCATGAAGGAACACAGCCTCTCTCTCCAAATGCCTATAAAGTTGTAACATACAGTGGAATCCTGAAAACTCTTCATCAGTGGGACCATGGAATTAATATCCAGTTGTGAGAATAACATCACATCCCCATCACCCGTTTTGGCTTGCAAAGGGAGGAGCTAATTTGACGGACAGCACCTTTACCACTCAAAGCTCTAATTTTCTTTTATATAAAATCCCCCAACCTATTCAAAAACTGTTATGTTCCCAATTTGTCTCTATACAGCAGTTAGAGGTGGAGTTCATGTCTGTGATTGACAGCCCAGTTTGATTTGAAGAAAAATGGAAAAGGGTTCTCCTTTGTTCTCAAATACACGGCGGATTATGACAAATTAGTGTGAACAAAATTCCTCTGGTATCTGAGACGGACAGCGGCATATGACGAATTAGTGTGAAGAAATTTCCCTGGTATCATAGAAGCCGCCAGCGTCTAATATCAAAGAAAGACCAATCAGGGATTCCCTTGTGTAAACAATCGCCGGACCACCCAACGTAGCAGAATAGTGTGAACTCAATAGTTGCGTGGCGTGAGGCCAGCGGTTATGGAAATGCCCCGCAACTGTTGAGCGGCACGACATTTAAAAAAAAAAATCCAATGAACTACGAACGAACAAAGGAGGAGAAAGAGGGAGTGCTGAGCTGGACAGTTCATGGAGAATTAAAATGCGGTCAGCCTTAGCAGGGAATGTCGAGATAAGCGGACAAGGCTCACGGGAGGTAGAGATATGAGGTATTTTTTAATGGGATTTCATAACAACATTGTTGGGACTATCGGTTCATGTCGAGATATGCGGAATGTCGAGATATGTGGACTGCATGTATTAATATATATCACGTGTAAGGGTTTACCTGTTCATCACTTACAATACACTGACCATTCTTACGTCAATACTATACAAACATATCATGAATTGTCTAATATTCTTGATGACTAAAATGGAGAGATCTGAATTTAGGAACTAAAACTGCAACGTTTGTTCAAAAGGTAGATACTAATTCAATGGACTGTAACCTCATGAAGGCTTCATGTTTCTTTGACATGTAAATTTTTTTAAACCGTTTGACGAGCCCACTCCAATTTTAGTTTCAGCAGAAAAAACATCAAGTAGAATCATACTTCAATGACCACAGTACACGATGTTGAATGAAATAAAAAATGTTTTACATCTTTCACACTATTCATTCGGTACACACAGCTACATAGGTTATTCCCAGACAGCAGAAACATTTATACAAGTTTTCTTATTGTTATGAAAGCCGTACCTGGGAGTTGAGGGATTTAAGATCATCGAGGTGAGTGTCACACAACTGATGGATGGTGGCCAGCTCCCGGGCTGGGTCCCCAGGCACCACCTCATGACAAACTGGCTCCTTGGGGACATTCTGTGGGAATACAAGCAAATGAAATTAGAAACACAGTGAGAACAAAACAACAAACAAATGATGGTATTCATAGTCTCAATCAAAGCATTTTGAGTATTTACTCAGATTTCGCATTATTGAGATTCAGAGCACTCTTTAAAAACTACCGAGTGCCATTTGACTTTAGTGCTACTGATTCCTTAAATTAAAGAAAAAATATTAAATATTAGTCACAGTCTTTAGCTACTTACCCAATTTACTAATAGAGATAGACAAAAAAATGCACGTGAAGTAATTGAATATGATCAGATAGATTTTTCCAGAATTTTTAAGTAAAATTTAATCTTTTTGCTCATTGACGACGCATCAAAGTTAAATAGCAATGCCCACATCCTTTCACATCATACCATATCCCATTAGAGCGATGGTAAAGTTTATAACCCCTCCCACCGAAACGCTGAGACAAACCATGGTGGAGTTCATAATTTATTATGTTTTGCTTAATGTTCTCACGTTGTTCTTTACGTAAAGGAATAGCCCCCACACCTCTTCCCATAGTGCTTGCAAAAAAGCTTCTTAGATCCAAGGAGAATAATCATCTACAATAGAGAATGAACAGAACTTTATGGAAGCTTCCTGGCCTAATCAGATCAAGTCCCACCCTTAGCAAGTTTAGCAGTTTTGCAAAAATACAGGGAATTTATCAAATACTGAAAAGGCTTTAGGTTGAGCAGGGAATCGATAACTGTGTTACAGATCGGATTTTTCCCACTTCCTTCCTCTTTACTTCACTTTACCCGCTAAAGTTTGTTTACTATAAGTAACCGCAATAAACACATCTAGATCTAGTTTTTGTCATCTGTATCTAAACTTTAATATGAATTTTAAATAGTATTCAATATGTACCCGCTGGGAATATAACAATGAAATATTGGACATTGACTCACAGACAATTCATCCAGATAAAAGATCATCTTCTCCCTGTATTTCTTCACAAAGGGCTGCACAACTTCCATGTAAGCTTCCTGCAATGACATATAAAAATATGACTAGGTCATTAAACTTGTATGTCTACGTCTCATTTTTGAGAACTATGTAAGCAGTTTTCCATTCATATAAACTGAATCTCTTTGAAAAAAACCCACTTATCTTCCTCATGATCATAGCCTAACTTTCTGAAGCTAAAGTCTTTAAAAGTCTAAAATGCCATGTTAGGAATATACATAGAGAGTTCAAGAACACTTTAAAAACAGTTTGGGATGGTTGTTTTCAAATCCAATTTAAACAAGACAGGGAGAATTATTTTCCTCACCCTCCCCCTCTTCTATTGTTTACCTTCGGTCCCACATCCACTAAATTGGCCAAGTTTTGTAACACTTTTGCCACCAGTTTTAGTGTGCGAGCCGCAATGTCTGATGGATTTTCTGAAAACAAAACAATAAAAAACAGAGAGATGGTTATTATGTATTCTTTCCAGAATATAGAATAAAACCTTCAACTGTTATCAACCAACATTCGATAAATTATGAAATGTGCTGTAAACCAAATTTCCTTCCTGAGAATAATGAAGGTTTTTTTTTTTTCTTTCATTTTCCAGAGATAACTGCATTTAAAGGATTGCTGTGAAAACGATCTAATCCAAAGATAAGAGAATAAACTTACCTGAGACCAAATTGAAAGACTTGGGGTTTAAAATGGCAGGACAGAGAAGTCGAAGAAAGATGAAGCCACTGTGGAGAACAGAACATGAGTGTTACCAGTATTACAAGAGAGCAATGCAAGGCTTTAACATCTAGTTCATGAAAAGAAATTCATTCATTCAAAGCAGACATTATTATATCCCTTTATTTAAAGACAAGCTTAGGCTTTTTTTTTTTAAATAAATGATATCAAAAATTGAAAGGGTCATCGATATGGCAATTTACAAACATTGCTATTTTGCCTGTAAATAGACTTAAGCTGCGGTAGCTATAATCATATATAGTTTAAAATCACCTGTAGGTGTTCCTTCATTTTCTCTTTAATTTCCTGATTTCTCTTTGATTCGGTCGACTCAAAAATGCTTATCCCAAAATGTTACCTCAAAAAGGTTCTTGCCGTCTGCCACTAAAGTTTAGAGGAATACTCTCCCAACCACTGTAAGTGGTGCGGTGGCCTAATGGTTAGAGCATTGGACTCCTAATCTAATGGTCCAAATTCAAGAGGTGACCGTGTTGTGTCTTTGCGAGAGACACTTTACACTATTTTTCCTCTCCCCACCCAGGTGTGAATTGGGTACTGGCATATTCTGCTGGGGAAGTAAGCCTACGACAGACTTGCGTCCTGCCTAGGAGAGGAAATAAAAACCATCTGTTGTGCTTCACGCTACCAAAACAGGATAAGCTCCAGCTCTACAGGCCACATTGGCTCTGAAGGAAGTTTCCTTTTTTTTTTTTACTTACCCTCCCAACCACTACCATTACAACATGAAAAGTTTTGTCACTATTACCTGACAACACGTGTCTTCACAGTGTCATCAGAAGGCCATTTCGTTTTTGCTCTCTTCTGCAAGCAGTTACATACGTAACGTAAGGTCCTGTCAGATAAATGAAAAAAAAATATATGATGAATGGAAAACAGTTCAACATGACACCCAGACAGCAACAAATCCAGGCTGCTGAATATTATAATTCGTAACACATCAAAAACACTGCTCATTGTAATGAGGTAATTATTTACTGTACTGTTAGTTAACTATGCAAGCTTTAAAAAAAAGTGTCCTTGAATCAATATGCTACCCTCTTTTTTCTTTAAGGAAAACCCTTTCCCGCAAGTTTGGTTTACTTTGAATGTCGTCAACTCCAAAGTGGCAGAGCCAATGCAGTATCAAACATGATCTGAACACTAATGACCTGAAATGGCTTACTTTTGCTTTCTCAAGAATAAAAAGAAGTGAAAGGATAAGAATATTAACATGATTATTTTTTCTTACACATGTAAGTTTAACCTACATGGGGCAAGCTTCAGTGGACGTAAATATGGATTCTACAACTTCTGTCAAGATTCGCAAAAACACTTCAGAGTTGGACTGTTGGTCTGTTGTATTCTCCAAAAATTTGGGGTCCAGCTGAAAATGAGATCATACATCACTTGTCACTCCATTTGATTTTCAAGTTTTAAGGAATATATGAAACATATACACACCCACAGTCTTGTACAAAGTCTTAGTTAGTGTGCCGTATTATTTTGTGATTAAAAATATTGCAAAGTTTTGGTTATTCTTCAGTCTCAGTTGACTAAGAAAGGAGATCACTCAATACACAAAAAGCATTTTTCTTCGATTAATTGCTTTCTATGAAAAGCCTGATTTTAAATGGAAACCACGAAAGTGAATAAGATTTAGAAAATCTCCTGTATCTATTATAACATCTGGCTGAGAAAAGTCATGGACTGACTATTGGCTCAAATGCAGAAAAAATTAATCACAGCATAGCCACAGACATTTGATAGTGGGAAAGGCTTACATGTTATCATATACTGACTCACTGACAATAAATGGGGATTTCAGATTATTCAAAATAAAAGTAGATTGGAAAAATGAATTCCCATCAAAATTAAGAATAGAAAGTACAGCAACACATTTGTACTCTTATCACATAATCATCTTTTGTACCTCGCAAGATTGTTTGAGCTCCACAATTTTTTGCACTGAGTCTTTAACAGCTTTGTGTACAAAGTTGGTTGACGTCATCTTCATGTATTGCACCATTAATGTCGTGGCTAAGGATCCAGCTCGGAAAAGGGTAGACACTTCAGCTGTTAACATGAAACAATGCATAATTAGAAATCACTACGTGCACTATTGTTTTGTTGAATGATAACAAGGATAATAATATGGTCTTTTACATGAGTTGTTTTTACTCCTTTTAACACATTCTGCCCATGGACTTATAAATGCAAGCATTTATCAACAGCAATAAATTTGTATGATCTCCATTTATACACTATTTTCTCTACCTTTACTAAAGGCAGTTTTTGTTAGTCAGTTCAGGACTTTTTTGTGTTTTTTTTTTTTTTTTGCTCATGCAGGAGAAGCAAGCTTACAAAAAGTCATTACAATAATCTAGAATAGCCTAATCCAAAGGCAAGCTTTTACTTCAAAATTCTAGAGACTCCTCCAATAAACAATCAATGTTTTAGTTTTTACAGAATTGCATCCTTAAAAAGATATATCTTCCAGATTATCAACCAAACATCTATTTACTGAAAATAAAAAGATACATTATATAAAGATAAGTCCAATGAGTTTTAATTGTTTTACTACCATAAAAAAAAAATTCCTCAAGTCAATTTTTATTTTCATTTTATGATGAGACTCTATACATGATTCAAACAGGATTTTTTGGTTAGATATTCCTTTTCATAAGAAGTTTCTTTCTTTTATGTTTTTTCATTCTATGTTTCATAAACTTTACCTTCTTTTTCGATTTCTCGGTCATTCAGTGTGCACAACAAGCCTGCCTCTTTGCGTTCATGTCGGAAGATGTGCAGAAGAGCATGAGCAAGCATAGTCCTTTCACTCTCTCCAGACACCTGGGCCAGTGTAAGGATGTGCTCAAAGCCATCATCTAACAAGAGCTGGATGAATTGGAATAGAAAAATAAGTTTTGCTCATGGAGATCTATGGATACTTCTAAAAATAAATGAATTACATATAATGTAGGTCTATGCTTGAATTACAATTCAGAAGGCAAATCGGCACGACATTTAGTCCCAAAAACGGAACACTCGTGAAGGAATAAGTGTTATGAAAAATACAAAAGAGGACTGCAAAGAGCAAGCAAAAAAAGAAACACGTTCAAATAAGAAAAATGTGCTCCTTTTGCAGCTTTTGCAATAGAAATATATCATAACTAATCATTTATAAACTTGTACACTTTCCATCCTCTAAAAAGACACATCATCATGTTAAAGCATGACATAAAACCAAAACTCAAATCTAGGTAGAGCTAATATTTCACTCCCAAAAACTATATTTTAAAAAAAAGAGCTCTTGGTCCACATCCACCTACCTCTTTCAGACTGGTATACTCCTCTTGAGGCATGATAACCTCATGCTGATACCTGGACTTGAGTCTCAAGGAGCCCATCTCTCCCTTCATAGCACCGCATGGATGAAGGGGGTACGAGTCATCCACAAAACCACGCCCCAGCAGGTCAGACAAGAAGATGGTCACTGAAGCTTTACATCAAGAACACAGTCATGTAAAAAATGATGCATGATATTTGAGACAGAAGAATGTAATATACTTCTTTTTTTTATTTGAAAAGTGCTCTTTTGATTGATTAGAGGTACATACAGAGGTATTATATACATTAGAGGTACATACATAATTAAACATACAGCAACTTCAAAGAAATAAATCAGAGACAGCTTAGAAAATAGATTTACATTTTGTTAGAATAAAATACACTTCATCAAAATTGAGATCTGATCACAGACAGAGAAGCTGTAATATTTTCTGAGCAGACAAAATACTTAACTGACTTCAAGTTTACTGACACTACCCATGTACATCTTTCAGTTCTAAAGAAGAACATAAAACTGCGAAGACAAATTTAAAAAAGGCTATGGGTAAAAAGCTATAAGGCATTCTCTGACTTGCAACTTAAGAAAAGAAGTACCTATTTCTGTGTCCTTCAATCTTTTGATCTTATTGAACAAAGACACTGTGAAGAAGTCCACAGTGGGAGGAATATCACTGTGAAGAAAAACAAGATTAATCATTATTAATTTTTAAAAACCTTCAGGCAGCACTGACATACTACATTGAACACCTTGATTTATTCATGTTCATGAAATTTTCAATATTTATGAAAAGGCAAAATGATACCATTACCTCTTTAGAGCCAAATTAAAAGCAATGTACAACTGAATTAAGGCAGCAGGGAAGGAGCATCTTTTATAATTTTTCACTTAAGAATAAAGGTTGGTGTCACACAAAAATTAAAATAAATCTACGCTTATCATCAACCCTAACCCCTGAAATCACATAACTACTGAAGATGTATATGTTTCAAGCAAAATATGCAGCCTATTAAAGTGCTGGGCTGCTCTTAATTTTCACTTTCTACATGAAGTACACAGTACCTTCTACTATTTGAAATGCACAGTCTATAACGAAATCTGCAGTGCTTTGACAAACATTCAATTTACCCACTCCAAGATAAAATGTTCAGCATAAAAAATTAACATATTTTTAAAATTAACTCACTCTTAAATGATACCTGTAAAATGTCAAACTAATTAAAGTTACTCTTCAAAATGCAATCTAAAGCATGTTAAAATATTTTTATTTACTCACTCTAGAATGAAATCTGCTGCCCAGTATGGGTTGGCCCCCTCTCCTACTTCTGTGCGGCCCACTCGCACATTATTGAGGCTCAGCACGCAGTAAGGGTGGTTCAATAGCTTGGGCGGGAGACGGTGTGCATCCAACACACTGACCTCAAGCTTGTGGAACTCCTTGAGCATATCATGAGGAACAGGAGCTTTCACTGGACGGGAGTTTTCACAATATGGCTTCAGAAACTGGATCCACTTCTGATGAGGCAAAAGCAACCTTCCAATTATCACTTTTCAGGAAAGGGATTAAATTACTGTGAATATTTGAAAGTATCAAAATTAAAAATTGTTTATTTAATTTAATAAGTCCTTCTCTTTGTCGTGTAAACTGACCTAAGACAAAAGAAAAACAGAATAATCTAGAATAGAAAGCAAAGGGGAAAAAATCAGCCCATCATTATAATAAAAGAGTAGATAATACAAATACAATAAATATAATAAATGCAACAGATAAGCATGTCAAGAGGATTTCATTAAACAAAATATATCATTGTGGTCAAATTAATTGAATCCTCAGGAAAGAGATGAGAAATATGTTTTTTCTTTGTTTAACTTTGAAAGAGGGAAGGGTGGTGAAAAAGAAAAAGGCAGAGAGAAGTAAGTAAAGATAACCAAAGTAAGTGTAGTGACCAACCTGGGCTGAATCAGAGCTCTCAGCACACACATAACAGATCTGCTCATTGTTGTTGTCATAGTTACTCACTATTTGAAAACAGTTGGGTCTGCAGATTGGATAAAAGCAGTAATGTACAAGTGTTCTACACTAGCAACAAATGTTTCAACTCCTACATGTGTTCTAGAAGGTACTAGACTACCTCCTACCCTGAATTGTTACAGTGCCTGCTCACACTCAATTTAATTTGCACCTCAGTGTAGAGAAGAGAAATGTTGTAGTCTTTCCTATGGATAAAACACTACAACAGACTCAGCCTGGATTGGAACCCATAACTATCTAACAGCAAATTTGAGAGCATTACTATTCAGCCATGGGGATAGTACTGCCATAAAGTTACCATACAAAATATAACATATTACATAATAGGTATATTGTTTGAGGGAGCAATTGGTTTCAAGAGCAATATAACTGCCTAGACCTTTTAAGATCTATTCCAAGACAGATTCTTCAAAGTTCAACATACTTTGTACCCATTGGATTTTCAAAAATGTTCATCTCTGAAGCAAAAAAAAATAATCTATCAGCAGTTGAATATGAATGGTGAATACAAATTTTCACACTATATAGTTCATTACACATACAACGGAAGATGGCCTTTGTATACATAACCTGACTTACCGTCCAAATAGACTGTCATGCACTGGATACAGAGCACTGTAATTGAGGTCAATAATGCCCTTTGGCTTGGATTTCTGTGGAAACAGAATTCATGAATTATTTACTGCTATGCCCAACTTTGGGAGCTATTATTCAAACACATTATTTTGTGAGGAGGTTCGCCACACTAATCCTATCAATGTTTATTTTTCAGGTAAATTCATTTAACCACAATCTAAATAAGAAACCCTTTTTAAGAACCAATGACGGACCAGATAATTAATGTAATTTTAACCCTAAAAACAGAATGTGTTACTTTCAGAAAAAGCAACATTTAATCTTCGCACTATGAAATCCTCTTATGAAATGTTTCTCACAAGAATGTATCTTTCTTGTGTGTTCTTGTATAATTGAACAATTTTTTTTTTATATTATTAACTACTTATTCACAAACTCTTGAATAATTATCATTTTCTACTTTTATAATTTGTTCTAAATATTGTGAAATAAAAAAAATGGAAGTCAATGACATAACTTTTTGAGAAAAAGGGCGCGTAGTATTTGAGCAAGGAAGAAAAGACAGTTTGGGAATTCTAATTTTTTTTTTTACTGGTACCATAAATATGCATCCATGGAATCTCTGATTCTTCATCACCCACCACACATGTTTGTAAGTATATGTTATTGTTAATAGTATCACTATGAATTTGAGGCACGTGGCCTGGAAAGGAATCATTAAAACAAACCCATACACCGAAAGGTAGAGTTGGGGACGGATAAAGTAAGTACGTAATGACTACTTTTGATATCAAATATTTAGAAGACTCATGGTCTGGAAATTCCATTCATAGAATGCACTTATGCAAGTACCACATTTAAGGATGTACTTAAGAGAGCAATTTCACAGGCTACACAATTTCGAGCTTTTGTTTTTCATACCGGTTCTGTAGTAAACAAGTTTTTTCTTATCTATATCTCCATAAATTATTCAAATTTACTGATATCTCATTAACCTTCCTTAAAAGCCCATCACTAATCTTCACTGACCTTTTCATTCTCCACATAATACAAATGTTTTTCTGTTCCGTTGAGGACAAAATAGAAGGGCTTCCAAAGCTTCTTTCGATCACCTGAAGAAAAAGATAAAAACATTGATCTCACACTGCATATAAATGGCCAAGTTTTGAAACTGTCAAAAACAACTGTCTAGCCGTTAATGAGCAGCTGTACTAATATGAGTGTATCGTAAAGAAAAATATTGTAATATAACTTCCGTTTCAAGGTAAACCTGACGAAAATTTTTGACAGGTGCAGTCAGAACAAGGTAACAATTGTCTAAAATTAAAACAGTTTCTTCTTTTTCTCTCTACTAAAACATGATCATACTAGCCATTAAAGCAGAATAAAAGTTGTCACAGTCATCAACCCCCCTACCACCACAGACCTTCACCACACCCATAACCACCTGGGTTAAAAGTAATTAACAGTCACTGTCTTGAGTAGACTACCAGTTTACTCACTGCGCTTATGCAGGAAGCCAGAGATGTCTATACAGTCATTGGTGCTGGTGAGTAACCGACTCAGGCCTGAACTCTGACGTGTGGAGGAGTATATTTCCTCTTTGTCGTCTACGGGATGAAATCTGTCGTCAATGTGGCTTGGATACTGAGGAAAATGCAAGAGAAAAAGCTAAAAACGTGTATCATGTCAGAGTCTTGATACAAGGGAATATATGGAAATGATAATTGTGTATGAGAAGGATACGACACAGACTCAGATAAAAAGAGGGAAACAGCAGGGTCTTCAGTTGAAATTTCATAATGCCCAGAGAATTTTTTAAAAAATTCTTTTTAGAAATTGCAGGTGTGTGAGGAAGAAAGACCCTTACTCGATTCATTCTGTAAACAGCAGAGATGAGTTTTGAGCCTTCCATAATTTCCTCCGATGTGTACCTCTTGATGATGTCATCCAGGCTGTGAAATGGAAAACAATGTGCGAGACAGCTGGATTTTAAAGCATCAACAGGTGAAATATATCTTGCCAGGGATTGGTTTGATATTTTTGGCCTCACCCATTCACCAAAGGTCATGTTAACGGCTAGAAAGCTTGGTTCAACATTAGAATGTGTGTAAGAGATCGATCAGGTTATGAGTCTGGATTGATCAAGGTATCAAACCTGCAGCCTCTGGGTTAAGTTTCAGAAGTAGTGCCTCTCACTACATTGTCTCTGAAATACCAGTGCATTAAAACTTTGGATATATTTCACATTCTCAGAAGGAATTCTTTAATTTCAGTTCAATCAGAGCGCAGGAAAAGCAGCTATTCTTCCAGTGTACAATGTTTCAGAGTATCAGAAATTATTGATATTTCAAAAATGTTCAACTGAAGTAAAGTAACAAAACTAAGGAAGCAACCATAAAAATATCTTTGCCTCCTAAACAAAATATAAACCTGAAAAGAAAACTAATTTTTGAAAGACACAGAAAAAAAATATATACTGTTGAATAGAAGAATGTATCAGAATAACAGAATTTAGCTGATGAGTCTGATATATATATATATTAAACTTGTCCAGAACAAAAAAAACCAATAGCAAATGATAAACAATTCAAAAGCACCAAGCACAAACCAGAAACATAGAGCTAACACAGCCATCAGAATCGTACTGATTCTAAGAACACTGGACAATAAGTTAAAAATAAAACTTCTGACACCAAATTCACCTGTCAAAGTTACGGCCTCCAAGGTGTAAATGTCGCCCCTTCCTCTCAATGCGGAAACGTCTCACTTCCTTACCACACAGAAAGAAAAGGGAGTAGTCACCAGGGGAATTTTCACTAGGCCTCACAAGGTAGCTTCCTTCTCCAGCTGGGAACCACCAGAAAAACAAATAATTAAAGAAAACCTGTGAATCACCTTCAGCCAAGGTGACATTTACTATGAACGACACAACACAGATGACAAACATGTAACAACACGTGAATAAAATATCAAAGCCATGCATAAAAAAAATACTCAAACTCACTGAGGCCCACGCCCCCTGCCCCCATCTACACCAGTAGACTACATATTTTAGGGTTTGTTTTTTTATTAACCATATAAAATGCACATTTCATGCCAGCTAAATGAATTTTGGCACACAAAAAGTGTAAGTCCAATTCTTTACCATTCCTTTTTAAAATAAAAAAGTATGGAACACTTCTTTTGTAGATACTGATACTTAAAAAAAGGTCATAGACTGCATTAGGCCTTGGGCTGACTAAGTAAACTCGGTTTTAGGTCTTAGTGAGTTAAAACATTGAAATCGCCAAGACCTGATCTGCTTTGTTTCAAATTCAGTTTCAGAATGAACCCTACAATATAAGGAAATATACCAGAAATTCCTACCTTTCATTAGTTTCTCCACTGCCACTTCTTTGGTGATATTTCCATGGAAATACAAGAGGGCTTCTACAGGATCTCCATTGTTGGAGCTCTAGAAAGAAATAGAAGTTTTCTGTTGCAAAATATACTATAACACTGAGACAACAACAGGCAAATAAAACAAAATAAAATCAATCAGCTTGCATTAAAAAAAAAGAAATAAAAGGACGTTTTCGGCAAACATCTGGGGAAAATAATATTTTTATGAAGAAAGACAAACAGTTTTCTTTCAAATGTATCTTGGGTATGCTTTTTTTCTCATTATAAAGAATTTCAAGCAAATTTTCCTTATGCACTGATCTCAAAATTAAGATAGTAAAATGCTATCATGAACTGATTATTCCAATGTAAAATAAAAAATTCATTTGATCTACATAGATGCAGATGTATCTATTTTATATATAATTGTAATTTCAACAAATCTAATATAAGGCTAAGCTTTAACAACAAACATCTACTTTCTTGAGGAAATCAATAAGGTGTCACTAACAGCTATGAATAGACTAAAACTAAACTTTATTCCACTATGAATTGACAAGACCTGGATTGAGCAAATAATATGTCTGGGCCAATGAAAGGACAGCTAGTCATGAACAGTACCAAAAACAAAAAAAAACATAAAATGTTCTGTTTTTGAAATGTAAAAATCCTTCAAAATCTACTACTGAAAAGTCTTAACATTTTTAATTCATACAAAAAATGTAAGGAATCAGTAACATTAAAGCAATTTTTTTTAAGTTTACTAAAAAAAAAAAAAAAAATTTCAAAAAATGAACCCCTAATAAACAATTCATCACAAAACCTATATATTAATGTCATCCATAGAGATTAGTGAGCGATATATGCAAAATGTCCATACGTGTCCTTCCTAAACATTTTTTTCAATTCTGTTATCCAGACCAAAAGCAGTGACCTCAACATGGCTCGCCCACAGTTTGTTTTGAGCTGCGATAAATATTCTGGTATTTTTCTCAGCTCTACGCCAGCAGTCAACATCACCTCCTTCCACGTCTAAATTTAGCACTCATGTAATATAAGACTAGTTTCTCTCTTACCGCTTGATTGCATGTGCTACAGACATCAAGTAAACATGGATGAAGACAAAACCATTCAGTTATGTATTCCTTTATTTCAAGATTGTATCTCATTATGGAAGAAACAAGAGAACTTTCAGGACATTGTTGAAAAGATGAATGAGACAGGTAACAAAATTGAATTGAAAGTTACTGAATTATTCAGTTGACTTCCCTTCCTTAAATTTGTGGTATAATTTCAAAATATATTGAAATTAATCACATTTATTTGACACAATCGATTAAAGTTAAGAGCCTGTATCAGCTTACAAAGTTTCACCAAGGTAATGCACCTGCTCCTACAAAACAGCCTATCAGTTTTTGTCACATCCACACTGCATACTGCCCAGGACAGCCTCCCTTAACGTTTCCTTCATTGCAATCTGTGTTCCTCCCTTCAATGCACTCATTCTCTGATATTTGTCTTGGAGGCTGAGACGCTGTTCTTTCTAGTGTTCATACTGAAGAACAATCAATATTACTCTTTAAAGTCTTCATGTCTGTGGCAATGACAGTTCTCAGAACTCTCCAACTTGCTGCCAATAAACCAAAAGCACACTCAAAAATGCATCGTCTTGAACTAGAATGTCAATAATTGTAGGTTTGTATCTGTTGTGGAGATTCCTGGAAAATGGTGTGAACACTTTAATGGACAGGCAGCGTCACCTATTAAAAAAATAGGGAAGGTCTGCGATTAAATGTACACACTGACAACACCCATCACATATTTATCAATGAATCATTTTGTTTCGGATCGAAAAAAAATACAGCATCTGAGATCTAAAAGTGTCGCTCCTTGCAGCACAATTGAAAAAAAATTATAATAGTTTTTAAAAAGTTTAACCGGAGTTTTTTATGCTTACCATCTACAGCACCAATCACGTTTGGAATGTTACACATTTCAAAGAATCTTTTTGCAGTGTTTTCAAACTTTTTTTAGTAGGCTTTTTCAAATAAATAGGGTTTGATCTCATTGAAATTGCTGTCAGTATTTCAGCAACAATTTCTGAGACTGTAATAAGAGTGTGCCAAGGGCAGAAATGACCTTCTTTATATCATAAATCTGCGGAGGAAGAAGAATCTGAATAATCATAGTGATATACCTCATCTTGTACTCTATTGCTTCTTTCTTTGTTATCATAAGAGGAAGGTTTCAAGAAAAGATTGAAAACCTCGAAAGATAAAATGAGAGATGTTTGCAGCAATCTGCCAAAGACTGCTACTGGTCAGCCAGTCTTCCAGACCGGTGCAGAAATTGTTCGCTGGCAGTATTACAAACCACTTCTATTCATAAAGGACCAGTTTATTGGAAGATGCTGAGTGGCTCATTTTACGAAAATCCCACAGCTGACGCCACAAGCCTATCAACAGACTCAACAAAGATGACAATGAATCCTTCTCAAATCAGACAGATGTCATGACAACAGCAACATACTGGTGGTAGCACAGCCACATGAAAGTGGCACTCAATGATTATCTTCTAAGAAATCCAAGCAGACAGAACAGTTTATTTTACAAATAGAGAAGGAAAAATTAAACAGCTTTAAAGCTTTGTGAAAGATGAAGGGCCAAAAGATAAGTTGCAAGCCTATATGGACTCTTTGGTACGTGATTTGAGAATTATTATGAATCCAAACATAAATATAGGTGCAAAAATGTGATTCTCCAACTATTAAACATGGATGGACAGCATCGACACAGCAGTCACAACAGCAAGAACAACAAGGCAAGGGCAAGAAATGTATTTCACAGTGGAAGGAATGTCATCCCTCAGCTAAATGTCACCTTTACTTAAAGTTTTCTGTTTTGTGCATTGTATTTATTCTGGATTAAATACACAAAATTGACCATAAATAAAGGAATTTTTTGCTGTTTTTTGGTCATTGTTAAAGCTTGTTTTGTTATTAATATTGTTTATTGGAGTTGCAGCTGTTGTTGTCCTCGCTGTTTTTGTTCCAATCAAGTATTTACTGGGTTTTTTTGTTGCTGCTTTTGTTGATGATGATGATGATGACGACAACGACAAGGAAAAGAAGAGGAGGAAGAGAAGGGGGAAAGTGACAATGAGTATGAGGACAAAAAAAGAAGATGATGAGAATTATTATGAGTATGGATGATGATTTTCGATTACTTACCAAAGTGTCAAAGTTAGTCGTTCCTCTGGTGAAACAGGATTGCAATCATTGGTTTCTTATGTCTGCAAGTCCTCAGTGATCAAGTCAAGTATTGCATTGAAAGTTGTGGCGACATTCGGAAATAGGATTGAAAACGTTGCTCGTCTTGCTTTAAGTCGGGGAAAACAAGCTGAAATTCTCTATGTATATCCCGTTCGGCATTTATGGGATGAACCGACAGTTTTCTCTTTGTTTCCAACAAAAGATTATGTGTAAGATACACAAATTGTGCTACAGATTAATATTGCTCCTAAAAAATCTACAAGACGAATCACAAAAATATAAGTTGGGGTTACCAATTCTTCGACAAATTGCACAGGAACAAGTCCACTCTCCTGGGTTCTCTCCGAGATGACCCACATCCACTCACTCTCCAATTCATTTTGAACAATGAAGGTGTCTCCTTTGTCAAAACTGAAAAGAAACCACGTCAGAACAAACCTTTTTATAGAACTCTTGTTAGAAATAGGAATATGGTAGGTATTTTATAATAATGTATATGATCTATGGGGATCCATCCATTTCTGGAACTACTACAATAATCTGCATTTATTTTCATATCTGTGCTCTTCAAGAATCTTCACGCCCAATGCAAGTATCCACGCACACTGGATGTGTGGGCACTAACGCACCTAAGCCTACACATTCACAGGAATAACATGCAGACAGGAATTTCCTTAGCAAGAATGGATCTCAATTGTCTCTGTGTCAGATGGGAATGAGAGGATCCTATTTCAAGAAGATAATCTCTTGATAAATATAGCTGAGGCTGGTAGACTTTGGCACTCGATCGATCAGAGGTACAAATACAAAGAGGCAAACAGAGAGAAAAAAGGGCACTTTTCATTTTGTGTGTTATATATACAAGAAATCGTCGGATCCAAGCTCATTATATTCAAGGTTCAAAGTATTTATTTTAAGTTTTGAAGCATCACATCTTATTTAAGTTTCCCCCTAAGCTTACCTGAGTTCATCCGTCCCCTGCATTTTTCTGTAGGACAACATTGCGAGCACTCTGCGCCGATCATCTACAGGCTGCGATTGAGACAAGAAGAGACAAGAGAGTAAATGGCAGTATGTGATACCAATTCAATTTGGTGCATAAAGTATAATAACAGATAATGAGACTGTAAAAATAATGAATATAAAATGATGTACACGTAAAGAAAATAAATGTCTAAAAACTTGTGGTTGGTTTGTCGAAAAAAGATCAAAATATATTACCAAGTCTGCTTCATCAAAAAACAGGATGTTACAAATATATAACAAGACCTGACTATTAAATCCAATATAGTAAGTTTTTTAACTGTTTATTACTTCAAATTTGACATAAAAGTGACAAATTGTTGACCAAGTTCCTTCCCCTCATGCCTAATTATCCTATTACTATTTAGATGTCAGAGTATTATATATGCAAGTATTACAGAAACAAGAGATAAAAATTCCAAATAACAAGAGAGCTGTAACTCTCTATACATATTTCATCATACTTCACTATGAGGCTTTTAGATTCTGAAGTATACTGCCTTAAGACTCTATGCAAATAACACTATTACTGCTTTAAGCCCTCACCTCTTTTGGTTGGACGGGGTATTTCAGTTGCTCATTTTTGAACAAACAGGAACAGGCAGTGTAGTACCCAATCAAGTCTGAAAGGGACTCAAACTGCCGCCCACCTATGTAATAGTCTCCACACATTGCAATGATCCTGCAATTCGATTAAACAATTAAATTATTCGGCAACAAATACATGTTACAAACACAAGCCTTTCACGTATAACTGAAAATAAATAGCCAACTCAGGCTGTTCCTTTCTTTATACATTTAGTTTTAAAAACGTTTAAATAAAGAATATAATGGAAAATTTATTTCATTACACTGGTGAGCATAAAAGAGATTGAATTGGAAAATAAACAATACATTGATAAAGTAAGTGGCACACTAGGTGATTAATATAATCTTTGATTTCTGAAGATGTTTCATAGTCCTAGTTTGCATGCTTCTCATGAGAGGATTATCTGAAATAAATTAAATACTTTGTGTTTTTTTAAAAGGGGGATGAGGGGCAACAAGCAGTCAAGCACGGCATCACTACATTAAGTTTTCATTGTACATTTTCTGACCATTCAAAACCAGATATTGAAAAACAGTCTCATCTTGAAAAATAAGGAAATTACCTGAAGTGAGTCGGAGGGCCTGAATGTCCAAGATATGACAAAACAAATGATCCAGGCTTGCTGTCACTTTCCCTGATAAGATAACTGCCCACTTTTCCACTGTTCCTGAGGCATTCCTCTGCTGACTGTCTGTCCAATCTGCCATGGTACCAGCTTCACAAAGACACAGAAAGATATTTTTCATGAAAATTTGTTTAAATACATTAATACCTGCAGTTATAAATAAAACAAGATTAAAAAATTATGCACAAAAGAAATAGTGATTTGTCATTCATGCCATTTTTTCTGGGGATTGGGGGCAGGCTCATTACCAGGTAATTTTGAGTACATAATTGTACTTCTCAGTGAAACTAGGAGGAAAGATTCTTCCCTGAAAAATAACATGAGTATCTTGACTGGGAGAACAATCAAACATCCTTGCAAAACCAGGAGAAAAACAAAGAACAAAAAAAGGTATTTATCTTACACTTTAACTAAAATAATGCTGTTACACACTGTTGGCAGTTATCAAATCCATTTGATACATCACGACATAAATGCAGAGATGCCTGTCTCTCTGTTAATTCAGTCAGATAAGAATTATTTTTATTACACAATAGAAATTACTTAGTGTGTGAGGTTGGACTTGCATCTCCCATTAGCTTCACTGTAACCATTTTGGAATGGCCAAAAAACAGGACTGGGATCCTCTAAATTTCATAAAACGGCTTCAAACTTTTGATTGCAGATAACAGACAACCAACAGATATTGAGAAAGATGACAAATCCTAGCAGAAGAAGCAGGAAAAACAAGTTTTGCGGATAAAAACAAGCAAGACAGAGGTGATAAAGCTGAACAACAAAATGCTCATTCAAGTTGACAAAGAAAAACCAGTACCTGAGACGAACAAGGTTGTGTACCTTGGCAGCATTGTTATGTCTACAACACGAGATATAATAATATAATGGATATAAGATCCATCCTTTCGGCCAATATGAAACTCAAAAATCTCTTTACAAAAACTTAAGATTCATTGATAATTCAACATCAATGGTAAAGCGCATTACAGAAGATGAAGGCCTCTTTACAAAAACTTAGGATTCATTAATAATTCAACTTCAATGGTAAAGGAGCATTACCGAAGACGAAGGATTCAAGCAGGACAGTTTTTCATAAAAACAGAAGTCTGCATATATTTTCAAAATCAAGTGGCCAGACAAAAACACAAATATGAGAAGCTGTTGATAAAAGCCAATCACATATCATCAATAACAAAACATGAAGAAGAAATGGGGCTTCATCAGACACACCTTGAGAAAGTCTTCCAAGAGAAAGCATAAAAAGGGATCAATATCATAGATTACTTGTGTTAAATTCTTCTGTAACTGGTAAATGTAACAATAAAATAGTGCAAGAAGAAAGAGTGTATATTAGCCACCCCAAACTTGTGTACAAATGGAGCACATCAAAAAGGAATGCTGCAATCTACAACTGATCTATGTGCCACGGTATTTATATAATGCACGGTTTGAAAATTCACTTCTAACCTTAACACTATTGCAGCCTCCAAGCTTAACAATATGTTGATGTTAGTGCCTCCTGCAGTTAGTGAAATTGGTGTGTATAGCTTCAAGCACTAACATGAAATTGATTTTTTTGTTTTGGGTTTCTCTTTCTTTTTTGTCTTTAAACCACCTCATCGTTTATTCTGTTTGTTCAGGTTACCCATATAACGCTTTGCTGATGTTTAATTCACATTCTGAGTGAAACTCACATTGTGTCATAACAACAATGTCATTGCACTTATTAAGCAGTGAGATTCTCATCTCCGAGGTTTCAAAAGCTGTTACTCATAAACTTATGACAGTGTATGTGTTGAATTTCTGCCATGCTATTTCATGTTAAAAATATGCCATGGGCCAATATTCCGCCAGATTAGTTTTAACTACTCATTTACCTTCCTCCAATTTAATGCTATCTTTCTTATCGAAGAGCCTAACACGCAGAAAGCAATGAACGCAGAAGACACATAATTTTGAGTGGTGATATTGAAATTGCAAACAAATGCGATATCATCTGATGCTGAGTCTTGATTTCCTGTTGGAGGATGTTGATGCAATGAGCTTCACTGAAATCTCTGCTGCAGAATCAGATGTTTCAAATGTGATGAATTTGATAGTCAGTTGAATGAAGAGGGTGGTAAGTGGATCAACTTGGACCTAGACCTTGGTTTACAATTTACTCTCCAGAGCCAATGGGTCCTGATGCTCACATCTTTAATCAGGACAAGGGGCAAAAAGGGCTCCCCTGCCTAATGCTCTATCATTACATTATTCATAACTGAAGAAGAAACGCAAATTTGTTACTTGAAACCAATAAATTCCAGACGATTATTAGCAGCAAATCCAGATCTAAAACCCCATTTAAATAAAGTTATGGCGCAAAGATGGAGAAACTTGTTTGTAGGAGACAAAGGGATTATTGGTTGCCATCAGTATGGATGAAAGCCAACTTTACTTTGTCATACTGGTCAACACCTCCACGACAAAATATTCTTTGATTTAAGGACAAACTTCAAAGGAGCAGATTTTGTGCCTTCTAAAGATTTTTTACTTGAAAGACAACACAGCGCTTGCAGACGTGGAAATAACCATGATCCATGCATAAAATTTGACTATTTAATACAAAAACAAACCTAGTTTACGAAGACATATTACATCCTTTCACAAGATCTCAGGGTTGATGAATTTCTAATTGGAACAAAAAACAGAACTGATCCAATATCTTCCCAACATACATCGCCACGAATGGGCAATAAACTTGTGGATGTTGTGTGAATCTGTTACTAGTTATGATATTCACTTGTTTATGAAGGTAAATGTGTCAACAATGGAGCACCTGAAACAGGTTTGACACACAACAAAACAAAATTGTCAGGAAACAGAACAGGGATCCAATGACTTTCATGAAACAACTAAGAAGACCTGTGCTTCACCCATGACATAGGACTACTGCCACACAGCCAACAACAAATGCAAATAAAAAGTGACAAAACTGGCACAGGTAGCTGGAAAAACAGATCTACGGATAAACCGGCCAAGTCTGAAATAATGAAGGCGACAGCACACAGCAGGGGCCCACTCAGCTAGATGGAAGACCATTGCATGAGACCAACAAGTTTGTGTACCTGGGTAGCATCATATCTTCTAATAGCAGGAGCTGATGAGGATATATGAAATTCAGGTCCTGGAAGGCACGCCATGCATTCAACACCCTTCGGTCGATATATTATATTATGAATTTCAAAGCCCTCTCCATGAAGATCAAAATTCAAATTTTCAACTCAAACGTGAAGTTTGCCCTTCTTTATGACTCAGAAACTTGGAGAGTCACCAAAAATACAACAGTTAACTACAGTAAATAAATCATTTGCGGCCCTATGTTCCTTAAGGAATCAAGAGGCATATAAGTCAAGTAAGTCAAGTTTTATCATCAAATGCCTCTGTTACATTCTGAAGATATGGTGGACGGACAACATCTCAAATGGAAAGCAATGGGAAAGGACCAACCAAACAATTATCAATCTTTAAGAAAAAGGAAGTGGGATTGGATTGGCTAGATAACCTTTAGAAAGCGCCCAAGTAACATCACAAGACAGTCACTGGACTGGAATCCACAAGGGAAGAAGAGGGTGGGAAACCAAAGAAAACATGGAGGAACTGCGCAAAAGCAGCTGGATTTTCATGTCCCTAGATCAAGAAAATCACACAAAATTGTGTCCGTTGGCGAGCAGTGGTTGCAGCGCTCCTCCGGGAACAAAAAGGATAATTATAAGTCAAAGTCAAGTCATTATGAAACTGGTGGAAATGGGAAATTCCTTCAGAAGAGGATTATCACATTTTCTGTAACTATTATTTCACCAGTCTTGAACTTGCCTCTGTGACATTTTTGAAAGAGAGACTTACATCACCAGGACCGTTCAGAGGAAAGGATTACCTCCCACTCCGCATAGACACTGGTTGATGAAGAAGCAGTGTATGCTAGGAAAGAAGAAGTGCTTGGTCTTGCATACAAAGAGATTTAATCATAGAAAACCTTTTCTCATTCTGTCGACCATGTGAATTCAGAAAAATGGGTTTTCTGTCTATGTTTTTATTATCCATGAATTGTCTGATAATAATTGAACACTGGCTACAATATAAATTCACTGGCTCCAAACACAACAAAATATAGCTTGGGAAATTAGTGTCCACTTATCTTTGTGGTTGAGTATATTATATGGAGCTCATCACAGTGCAACATCCACACTAAGCAGGCAGCTCCAGATGTAGGCCTACCACAACTTTATCCTATCTGTATTCCTGTATTATAGGTATGACTGTTAGCAGCTGTCCTCTTTTCATGCCACAAGTCTTCGCAAGATTCTCCACTTGTTTTGGCCAAGAAAGATTTCAAACCAAGATCTGTTGTTTAGAGCTAGCAAAAGAACATGACCACAATCATAGCAGAAAAAGAAATGGTGGAAGTACGAACACGGCGTCTTGCTGATGATGGAGATGCACAAATTGCCATGACACCAAAGATGGTGGACTTCTTTGGAAGGGATTGACCAAGGACGCTGTATGTCTACAGTCTGTGTCACTTTGATTTGGACCTACGAAATTGTGTTTAAATTCAACAATTGGGCATGTGATACGTCAGAAACAATTGTAACGCAAGTATTTTTTCCTGGTCGTTTTGAACTAGATAGCTTAAATTATAATTCATGATTATGAATATAATACGCAAATGTGTCATTTGAATTACTTTTCTTTCATCCCATAATGTTAGATTCTACTCTTCTCACTCAAAGCTCTAGATCTAGATCTATTATTATAGAATCTAATCAAATGTAGACTCTAGATATCTATGTTTTTTATGCGTTTCCTCTTTTAGTTTTGCATCTGATCATCTCTGAAAATATAGAAATCTAGATCTATAGTCCTGTTTCAGTAAGTTATTGTGCATCAAAAAAGGCTATGGTAGTCTATAGAAACATTACGTAATCAACCATAGCAGCGTTCACAATACAATGGATCTCGTCCTGGCAGCAAAAGGGTTAGAAAGGGTGTGTGTGGGAATCTGAAACCAGAGAACAAAATATTTGCCTAGAATCTAACTTTTAGTTTCAGATGTCCTAATTTGCATTACACCACTGATTAATAATGTATAGAACTAGACAACAGGAAAATGAAAATGCAAGGTTAATACGTATAAGCGTACAGTTTTTTATCTGGCGCTTTCAGCTCACTATCGATGCGTTCCTCTGTGCATTGAAAATCATGTAACGACTGGGCAATATCAGGTCCAAATTCCTCTGCACTGTTTTCTGTATTTGGCCCATCGGCGGCCATTTTTTTCATTCAGACATCCGCTCAACACTAAATGAAGTAACGAGCGCCGATTGGTTGAAAACATGTCATTGACCACATAATGGTAGGCCCTCGGCCTAGGCCAAAGAGTCGAGTTGTAGGCCTACGCCCACGCTCAGTGAAAAGAAGGGAAAAATCCATTCACCTCCTTTGACACGCATCTCATTATCATATTGATTAGCTGTACTATTTTCATTCATAAAGCTGGTACATGACACGACTAAGCCCTAGCTAGTAGTCCAACTTTTTATTAACTGCCGAAAACTCTTTAAAAAGTAACTTCGGTTATTTCAGAACATGAAAACCAATAATTAAAAAAAATAAACAAACATGAAGATCGAGACCAAGAGAAGGAAGAATGATTTAATCTAGAATCTAGCTATCTTGAAGTAACAACGGAAACCTAAACGGAGCTTTTTTCGAGATCTCTCTCTCTCTCTCTCTCTCTCTCTCTCTCTCTCTCTCTCTCTCTCTCTCTCTCTCTCTCTCTCTCTCT